>PVIC010011193.1:0-41734 GCA_004025085.1 Thryonomys swinderianus
ATATTTACCATGGGGAATTTGAATGTGTATAACACAGCTTAATTCATTTTCCAACCCTCCCCAGCCTTTTCTTCCATCTCTTGCTCCTCTTCCCATTTAAAAATGTCTCCCTCACCTGGAGGATATACTAATAAGTGAAATCAACAGATCACAGATAGACAATTTCCGGATCTTCTCTTTGGCATGAACACCTGTAGATGCAAATGAGCTCTAGAAAGTAGGACAGCTTTTATAGAGTAGAAAATTTCTATAGGAAACTTGGTGTGGGAATGTGATGAGGGGAAGGAATAAATATGATACAGAAAGAAAATAAAAGAGCATGTCTAAAGGGGGTGATGAGGGGTGGGTGGGTAGGGATATGGGTAAAAATGAGAATTAACTTGTATCATATACTGGTATAAATTCCCCAATGTTATATGTGATTTTGAGATGTATATAAATTGTACCAATAAAGAATTCAATTAAAAAAAAGAAAATGTCTCCCTACTTCCTACTATCTTTTATTTTATACCTTATTTTCTTTAACTATTCACATGTTGATTTGGCATGCAGTCTGTTTCCAAGATTAAGCTATTGTAAATAGCACTGCTATTTACAAGGGTATGAATGTATCACTAAAAACTGATGACTTTAACTCTCTGTCTCAAAATCTGAAAATAACAAAAGGGGGTGGGAATATAGCGCAGTGTGAAGGCCGTGAGTCAATCCCCAGTAGAGGGGATAAAAAGTAAACGTGAGAAAAGAGGCATCAGGAAGTAGAAAGGAATGGTGGGCCAGAGAATTAAGTGACAATAAAAGAAAATTCACGTAGAAGGTTGATTTCAAGACAAACATGGCCCTTAAGAATCTAGAGAAGCAAGCAACACTTCCTCTCTCTTACCCATCGTACCCTAATTCAGAATTATTGGTCCCCTTTGCCTGGCTGGCCCCTCAGCCCAGGATAGTTATCACCCTAACCCACATTGTTTATTTTTTTCTTCCTGCTCCAACAGAAGCTCCACTAGGAGCAGCGCCGTTTTGTTCCTGGCCAGATCCCAACACTCAGAGGAGTGGGGAGCGCCAGACACATGTTAAGCGCACAATACGCACTGCTGGACGACCGTGTTAGGCTGCAGCAGTTGATGCCAGTTAAGGCCAAATAGTTCGAGAATGGCAGCCTTCAAAGTATATAAGACTTCAGTGTTTCCTGGGCTTTCAAGACTACTCCTAAGGCCCCTCTGCTTCCTTATCTACTGGTTTTCAGAAAAGGGGCCAGTGACGCCTTTGGATGTAACAGAGACCCTCCTGTTAACTGAGTTGAAGACTCCTATCGCTCTGGTACCCATCTTGAGCACACTGACCAAGGTAGCTCATTTTATCCTTCTTTTCAGGAATAGCTTTGAGCCTGGACACAGAGGTACTATTTTTACTTAAGCTCTTCTAGCTTCAAAACTATGTACAATAGACTGTTTTGATCAAATACTTCAGAAGGTCTGAGTCCTTTCCACCCTAATTTACTTTAGGATAATTATAAATTCACATGAATTTGCAAGGAATTGTATGGCAAGATCCCCAGGCACCTGTCACCCAATCTTCTCCAGTGTTATCAACCTGCTTAACCACAGTATGACACAAAAACCAGGAGATTGGTATGGGTACAAACTACAGAGCTTATTCACACTTCACCAGTGGTATGTACACTCATTTGAGGGTGCTTACGTACAGCTCTATACAATTGCATTCCATTCATGGCTTAATAAAGGACTGCTGCAGTTGCGAAAGTTATATGAATAGTGAAAGGCTCCTGGGGGCCCTTTTTGCAAAGCATCACCAGTGCAGATACCTCTTACCGCATCACACTACCCTGAAACTTAGGGCTGAAGAAGAACATTCCAAATTGGAAGTGGACCCTTGATACTACACTTCCTGTGGCCAGGTAAGCTGAACACGTGGTATTCTACTCTATAACTTGTTTATAATGACTTCTGGTGAGCATGCAGTGAGAAAATCTTCATCCTTTACAACTTGATTCTACCTGCTACACCCCAGGCAGATAGCAGCTCTAGGACCCACAGCAGGAACATCTAAAGGTCACTCTTTAGATGTGAAAAAAATTTCAAACCCTTGGCCAGTGAGTCTATTTAGGGGAGACCAGACAGGACATTTTTTAACACATACACGAACAGTCCAACAGCTGAGAATGGTTCTTATCTCTGCATATTGAACCAATAATTCATTTCCTAGCTCATCCATTCATGGTATTGAATACCCCCCCCCCATTCCCTAAAGTCTATACTACACGCAAAATGAAGAGGCCAGGGCCTGCCAGAAGGATTTGACGGGTAGGAGACATCCAGAACACTGGACTGCACTTGGGAGTCAAAACCCTTTCTTCAGTAGCTCCCCATTACGGGGTTCAGGGAAGGAAGAGGTTGGAAATGAGGCTGGAAGGTGGGCTGGAGCCGGATAATGAGGGGCCTTGTACACTGCATTAAGGAGCTTGTATTTTATTCTCCAGTCTGCAAAGAGATAAAGGCAAGAAATGGCTGGGTCACTTTACCTCGCTAATCCAATCAGCTGATCCAGGTGCTCAGGAATAAATTCAGAAGGCAAAATTAAAGTAGAGATGAATGAGGCTTTTGTTTTTTAGTTTTCAAGGACAGTGAGAGATGAAAGCAGACATAGTAGCTTTTGTGACTTAGAAATAGAAGTATTCCATAGATGGGATTTGTATTTCCATAGTTAATTTTTTTGAGATAATTCTAGTATTATATTATTTATAATTACATGAGCCTTACTTTTGTGATCGGGAAAGAGATACATGCTGCTACTTTAAAACATAAAAGGCAGAGTATACTGAGTTGAAATTGTGGAGTTGGTACTTCCTTACAAAGGTGTTGTTGCTGTTTCTGTGTAAGTCACCCACTGTCTTTTTCTGGTTTTACTTGCTTGTAAAAAGGAACACTCAGTTCCTAAAACAAAGAATGAAGTGATTGCTTAATATTTCTGTTTAAACCAGTTATTAAGAGTCTGGGACAAAATATAAGCTCTGGCAAAGGCGGGCTCTATGCTTCCTGACACCTTCCAAAGAAAGGGGTTGAAACTGGGGGTCACACTGCCCCTTCCTCAGCGCCGCTCTCCACACCGGGTGGCAGGCCACAGAGCAGCCGGTCACACAGTGAGCAGGCGTGGGGTCAGGGTATGTACCAGGGGAGACAACACCGAGGCCAAATGGACCTGCCGAAGCCTGTCAGGATACTTCCTTTTTGGTCTCTTCTGCTTCCACCTATTCCCACCCTCACCCCCAAGATACTAGTTTTCCCATCATTTTCTCATTCATTCATGCAGCAAATGTTCACGGTGTATTAATGTATAATGGACTCAGAAGTAGGTGCTGGGTATCCAGTGAATGACAGACAAAAGACAGAATCCGCTCCACTGAAACTTATAGTTTCAGTGTGGGAAATGATTAATAAAGAAGCAAACATAACAATAAATACATAGCTGTCCCTCTGTATGCACAGAGGCTTGGTTCCAGGATCTTCATAGATAAGCAAAAGCTACAGATGCTCAAGTCTCTTATATAAAATGGCAAAGTATTTGCATATAACCTACATGCATGCTCCTGTATACTTTAATCTCTTTTAATATAATACCTAATGTGATACCATGTAAATAAGTTGTCATGTTACATTACTAAATAATAAAAATGTTCAAATAAGTAGGGGAACAAGGGAGGGAAGAGGGGGAAAAGAAGGAAGGGAAAAAAGGCATAGATGAAAAATGGAAATAAAACTCTTATAAATAAGGAGTACAAGAGTGGTTGAAAGGGGAGAGGAGAAGATTTGGGACTAAAAAGAAGAATCAAGCTGGGCGTGGTGGCTCATGCCTGTAATCCCAGCACTCGGGAGGCAGAGACAGGAGGATTGCTGAGTTCGAGGCTTGCCTGGGCTACAGAGCCAGTCTAAACTACAAAGCGAGACCCTGTCTCAAAAAAAAAAAAAAAAAAGAAGATGTATTATATACAGGTACAAATTCCCTATAATAACTGAGCTCATTGTGTACATCTAAAATGTACCAATAAAAACTAATTAGAAAATATCTGTGTATATTCAGTACAGATGCAGTTATTTTCAAACATTTAAAAACTGACACATAATCATACACCTTGTAGGATATGATGTGATATTTCAACACACATATACAACATAACCATCAACTCAGCTATCAGTCATTTCTTTGTGCTGGAAACATTCCAAATCTCTTCTACTAGCTATTCTGAAATATGCAATGCATGTTAACCAGTTACCTGTGCTATATAGATGTTTTCACATGTTTACTATTTGTGGTTGGTTAGATTTGTGGATGCAGAACCCAAGGACAGTGCTGACTATATGGCAGTGGCTGTGAAGGTGGCACATGGGAGGCAGTTATAGACAGTAACCAGCATGAGGACCATGTACACCTTTGGAAGAGATCCTATCTATGAAAAGAATGAGCAAGTACTAACTCAGGGAAAAGCCTTTCAAACAGAAAGAACAGCACAGGCTGTTGTGGCAGGAAAGGTCAACCAGGAGGGTGTCGTCTAGGACCTGAAAAGTCAGCAAGGCCATTTATTGACTTATGTATGTTAACCAGCCTTGCATCCCTGGGATAAATCCGACTTGATCAGGATGTATGCTTTTCTTGATAACTCTCTGTATTCTGTTTGCCAATATTTTATTGAGGATTTCTGCATCGATGTTCATTAGAGAAATTGGCCTGTAGTTTTTTTTCTTTTTTTTGAGTAGGAAAATTTTATTGAGAGAGAAAGCTTCTGCCTTAAGAGAGACAGAAGGGGGAGCCCGGAAAGTGGGTAACCCCCTATAGTTTTCTTTTTTTGGTTGGGTCTTTTTCTGCCTTTGGAATCAAGGTAATGGTTGCTTCAAGGAAGGATTTGGGGAGTACTGCTTCCCTTTCAATTTCATTCAAGAGTTTGAGAAGTAGTGGCATTAACTCTTCTTTAAAACTTTTATAGACCCATCAACTGGAGACTGGATAAAGAAGATGTGGTTTTTAAATAAAATGGAGTATTATTCTGCCATAAAGAATGACAAGATTCATTCATTTATGTGCAAATGGATACACCTGGAGGACACACTAATAAGTGAAATAAATAAATCACAGATAGGTAAATAAATAAATCACAGATAGGTAAATAAATAATCACAGATAATACCAGATCTTCTCTTTGATATGAGCACCTGTAGATGTAAATGAGCTCTAGAAAGTATGAATTTTTGTAGAACGGTAAATTTCCAAAGGAAATTTGGTATGGGAATGTAATGAGGGGAAGGAATAAATATGATTCTGAAAGAAAATAAAAGAGCATGTATATGGGGAGTGGGGAGGTGTGGGTGGGTAGGGATGTGGGTAAAAATGAGAATTGACTTGTGTCATATACTGGTACAAATTCCCCAATGTTATGTGTGATTGTGAGATGTATATAAAATGTACCAGTAAAGAATTCAATTAAAAAAACTTTTATAGAATTCAGCAGTGAAGCCATCAGGACCAGGGCTTTTCTTTGTTGGTAGGTTTTTATTACATTTTCAATTTCGCAGATTGATATCAGGTTGTTTAACATTTTTATATCCTCTTCATTCAGCTTTGGAAGTTCATCTGTGTCTAGGAATCTATCCATTTCTTCTAGATTTTCCACTTTTTGAGGTACAAATTTTCAAAATACATGTTTATTATCCTTTGGACTTCCACTACATTTGTGGTGATTTCCCCATTTTCATTCCTAATAGCATGAATTTGAGCCTTTTCCTTCCCTTGTTTGCTAAGGTTGGCTAAGGGTCTGTCGATTTTATTTATCCTTTCAAAGAACCAACTCTTCGATTCATTGATTCTTTGTATTGTTCTCTTGGTCTCCATTGCATTCACTTCTTTTTTAAAATTTATTCTGTAGTTCAGGCTGGCCCTGAGCTCACTATGTAGCCCAGGCAAGCCTGGAACTCAGCAATCCTCCTGTCTCTGCCTCCAGAGTGCTGGGATTACAGGCGTGAGCCACCATGCCCGGCACTGTGGTATGTGGTATTGATTGCTGGTGGGTGTGACTCACCACGCCCAGCATTGTATGTTGTTACCGGGATCGAACTCCACCTTGAGTTTGTGAGGCAGGCGCTGGAACCACTGAGCTAAATCTCCAGCCCTCCATTGCATTAATTTCTGCACTGATCCTTATAATTTCCTCCCTAGTATGAGCTTTGGGTTTGTATTGCTCCTCTTTTTCTAATGGTTTGAGGTTCATCATTAGATTGGTTTATTTGAGTTTGCTCTATTTTCCGGGTCTAGGCATTCACTGCTATGAATTTCCCTCATAGAACTGCTTTTATTGTGTCCCATAACTCCCATAAGAATGGGTGCTATTACAAATCATCCAGCAATAAATGCTGGCAAAGCTGTGGGGAAAAAAGAACCCTTCTCCACTGTTGGTGGGATGGTAGACTTGTACAACCATTGTGGAGATCAATGTGGAGATTCCTCAGAAAAGTAGGATTTGAGGTGCCATTTGACCCTGCTATTCCCCTGCTAGGAATATACTCGAAGGAATTAAAATAATCATATCATAAAGACATATGTTCACCTATGTTCATAGCAGCTCAGTTTGTGATAGCCCAATCTTGGAAACAACCCAGATGCCCAACAACTGGAGACTGGATAAAGATATGTTTTTTTGCCGAGCGTGGTGGCTCACACCTGTAATCCCAGCACTCGGGAGGCAGAGACAGGACGATTGCTGAGTTCGAGGCTTGCCTGGGCTACATAGTGAGCTCAGAGCCAGCCTGAACTACAAAGTGAGACCCTGTCTCAAAAAAAAAAAAAGTTTTTTTTTCCCATAAAATGGAGTATTACCCTGCCATAAAGAATGACAAGTTTCATTCATTTATGTGCAAATGGATACACCTTGAGCACACACTAATAAGTGAAATAAATAGTTCACAGATATGATGCAGTAAATACTGCATCTTTTCTCTGGTATGAGAAACTGTAGATGTAAATGAGTTCTAGAAAGTATGATATATTTTATAAAACAGGAAATATTCAAAGGGAATGTGGTGGGGGAAAGTAATGAGGGGAGAGAATAAATGTGATTTAGAAAGAAAAAGAAACAGCATGTATATAAGGGGTAGGGGTTGTGGGTGGGTGGGGATATGGGTAAAAATGAGGATTAACTTATGTCACATACTGGTACCAATTCCCCAATGTTGAGTGTGATTGTGAGCTGTATATAAAATGTACCAATAAAGAATTCAATTAAAAACAAAAGTCAGCAAGGCCAGAGCGTGAGGCCAGACAAGGAAGGTGAGGAGGCTGCCCAGGCAGGGCCCTCATCACCCAAACCTTTGTCACGGGAAAGCTTTCCCCTCAGAAAATAAAGTCAGACTTGCCTTGTAAAGAATTAATCTGAGAGAAACTCAGGCTTGTTTCTGTGTCCAGAGCCTGCTCCCAAGGGACTACAAGGAACCGCTCACGTTGGGGGCCTAGGAGAATTAGCTGGTTGGCCAGGGGAGAGAGGCAGGGGGCAGAATTTATACTGCAGACCCTTTATTAACTTCTGATTCTGTAACACAGAAAAATCTACAGACCCCAGGGATGGAAGTAGGATTAGAAAGAAAGCTCCTGGGCTGGGATTTAGTTCAGTGGTTCTGGTGTCTGCCTTCCAAAGTGCTACGTCCCAATTTTGACCCCCAGTACCACCCAACACAGTGCCAGGCATGGTGGCTCACGCCTGTAATCTCAGCACTCTGGAGGCAGAGGCAGGAGGATTTCTGTGAGTTTGAGGTTTGCCTGGGCTACACAGTGAACTCAAGGCCAGCCTGAGCTACAAAGCGAGACCCCGTCTCAAAAAAAAAAAAAAAAAAAAAAAAAAAAAAAAAAAAAAAAAGAAAAAGAAAGAAAGAAGGAAAGCTCCTGCAGACATTTAATCCATATATGAGACATGCTCAGGAAAATGTAGCAATCAAACTGTGGGAAGAGGAAGAAGGAAAAATGAGGATATTTGTACCTCGCTTTAGGGGTCTGGGTCAAGTAAATTAAGGCATGGTGATATTTACTGAAACTGGGAGAGTTGAGGACAGTTTGAAATACTGAATTTCTTTGTAGAGAAGCTTATGGTTAGCTAGTAGCTGCAAGAAAGAGATGTATTAAATATGCATTTGCATACCACTTAGAATAAATTTCACTACACTCCAGTAACCTCAGAACTAAAAACCTTCAGTGACTTATACAACAAAGCTTTTTTTTTTTCCTCCCTTGCTTTAAAGTTTGGTGCAGGTTCCAATGACTCTTGGGGCAATTTTTCCACACAATGGCTTAACATTCCAGGTTGTTTTGATCAGAGGTATCTACATTTAACACATGACCACCTTGGTACAAAAGGCAAATTAGGGAGGGGGAGGCAGTTTTAATTGTTCCGCCCAGAAGAAACATGTAACCTTCCTAGTTCAGTGGCCAAAGTAAAGGAGGTGGATAAATCTAGTCTTTCCAAATTTCCAGGAAAGGGAGAATTAAATACTGGTGAGCACAAATAATGCCTAGGTGACCATTTTCCAAATGCCAAAGACAGGATGGTTAGGAGAGGTGGTCACTGTGCATGTCCATTTTTTAGTGTTTTGTCTAGTGGGCGGAAAAACCCAGAGGTTCCAGTTTGGACATGTGGAACTCAAAAATGCCTTCACCCAAGTGTAGGTGTTAAATAAGCCACTACATCACACAAGATCGGAAGATGGAGAAGCATGGTATAAGTTTAGGTTTAAAAATGTCTGGAGTTGGACAACAGAGAGTAAAGTCCAGTGATTCTAGGACGGTGTGGCTGTGGAAAAGATTAGGATGGTTAAAAAGAGTTGTGGGCATAGTCCTGCACATCAGCAAAATTAAAGGGTGGTATAGAGAGAAGACGGAGAAGGAAAATCTGGGCAGGAGTAAGAATCAAGAGTGACATTATTAAAACTAGGGGAAATGAGCCTTAGAAGGCGTGAGTTCTGGCTGTCAGCACAGTCAACCTCTCTACTTGCACAAAGGATTCCTGCCCCTGTGTCTTGATTCTTTCTCTACTGAACTGTACCTGCTAGTGGCACCTCCCCTCTTATAAAGTAAGGCACACCCCTCCCCTCGGTCTCTAACCACCATCTAATCCCAAAGCTCTAGACACACGTGGCTATCCTTTCATTTTTCCAGCGCTCCATGCCTCTGAGCACCTTTGCATTTCACTCTTCCCTCCACCTAGTCCCTTTACCCCAAGTTTAACCAAAAGTTTAACTAAAGGTTAATTCTTTCTCGTCTTTCAGGTTTCATCTCAAACCTTGTCTTCCCAAAGGAGTTCTTTGACCATACTTTATAAACCAACTCCTCCCCGTCCTGTTCCATGGGGCTTTACATACACTGTTTCCTTCACACCACGTACAGTTGTTTGAAATTATTGTATTGTTTACGTATATATAATTTTCAGTTTCATCCCACTAGAAACCTGCAAGGGAATATAAGGAAAGCTTGGACGGGCTGGAGGAGGAAGACGGTGAAACGCTGGGAGTGGCCATTTCCTCCAAGGGTTGCCCCTTCAGGAATTTTAAGACAGTAGGAAGCCAGGAGAGTTGTTAATACGCTGACAAAAATAGCATCCAAGAGCAAGCAGCCTGGAAGCCGGACCGTGACAAGAGCACAGCAGTCCCACGGGGCAGGCTCCGGAAGCGCTTGCCGCCTCGTTCTCGCTCCAGGCCAGACATGAGCTGGCTGCACCCCTGGGGTAACACTTCGCCTACCCACAGAAATGGTTGAACAGAGGAAGAAAAGTCTGTGAAGGCAAGAGTGGGATAAAATCTCTCGTTTTCAGTGGGGTCCTTTGCCAAAAGAAAAGCCTTAGTTTTTTGCCCCACTACACTTGGATACAGAATTTGAGCCTGAAGAGCCTGGGAATCACAAAACTGTATCTGTTTGTCTTGAAAGACATGATTTTTAATTGTTATGGATTAAATGCTTAGTTTGGGGGCCATATTTCTATCAATATATGTATACTGCATTTTTACTATTGCAGTTTTGTGTTTTCTGTATCTCCAAACTTGGTGAGGCATTTTATATAAAGGAGATTTTATTTAACCGTGGCTGGTGCCACCTACTGGGAGTAATCTCAGTAGGTCTGAATCAAAAATTTTTACCTACCTCGCAAAGGTGATGGTGAAGATAACATTTATTATGTGCTTATTTTTTGTTTGGTACTGTGTCAAGTGCAATGCTAATTTCTTAAGTCCATTGGATAAGTTAATCGCTAAAACAACACTACAGGTCGAAAGAACTATCCTCACTTCACAAAGCATGGAAATGAAGAGAAGGGAAAAAAATGGTTAAGTGAGTTATTTAAGGACACAGTACTTGGGAAGCAATTGCAGAACTAAAATTCCAGAGCACAACCTTTACCATACTGAGACACCGAGTCGCCTCTATCACATACGCCACGTGTACGTGTATTGGGAAATGAGTGGGTGTCGGTGTGGTTAGGCACCCTGGAGATGGCTGGAGAAGACCCGAGCACTAACGGTTCTAAGGATGCAACTTGATTGTCCCTTGGGACGTTAAAGCAGGGATAGGAAATGTCCTGCCCTAAACCTGGGCAGTGTCAGGCCTGACTTACGCGAGTCCTTCACAAACAAGCAGGACAAAGCAAACAGGCTGCTTTTGTTTGCGAACAACTGCAGCTTCTCAGTAAATAGGGCAAATGGACTGAAAATGAACACAACCCCCAGGGTGCCAAGAAGTCTAGTAACTGTCTACACACCTGAGCAGACCATCCTTGGGCATCCAAATAATAAAACGTTTCGCTCCAGATTCCTTAGCCCCTTCCGTACCTATTAACCTGAATCCCTTCCCCAGTGAGTTGCTGGTGTATGCTTCCTAGTGTGCGCCCATCCGTCCACGGAGGAGCTCCCCCAGCCAGTCCCCACCATCCCTCTCCGTCTGTCAGCCCCTCTGCACATGGGTGTGATACTCAGCTTTTCTCAGCTAGCTGCCAGAATCCTCTGATTTTCAGTCCCTGTTAACTGGAATAAACTTCCCTTTCAAAAGCCTCTTTTGGACAAGTGGATGCCTTAGAAAAGGTAGATAAAATTCATTATGGATTCCTGTGGAACTTTAGGTCAGGGTGAAGGTCACTAGCTCATTCTTTTATAGTCTCTTATTGCAGCAGCTCAGTACACAGGAACAGTACATGAAGAGCTGAAGTAAAGCGGAGTGCCCTGCTCCCACAGCAAAGGGGGAGGTTCAGACTCTGCTGTGACAACACGAAGTGTTTGTTCCTGACAAATGACGAGGGCGTGTATCATCCTCTTACCCCTCAATAAGATGTTCTTTGCACTTGCTGCTCATCTTCTCTGCTGAGTAGACTTCAGAGGTACTCGAGTTCATGATGGGATCAAGGATTTTCTGTGTAACTTGGGAAAATTAAGTCATTCCCAGGTGCTTCCATCGGCTTTGGCTGCTATTATAAAATACTGCAGATCAGGAGGCTGAACATGACTCTGGGCCTGTGGAGGGAATGGCAGCCCGTCTGTGAGCGGCCTTTGGGCGCCTTCTTCCCTTCTCTGGACGGACAGTACACACTCACAGCTGAGCAGCTCAGCCGTCCTGTTCGGTAAAAGTCCAAGAAGCCTGACTGCCTTCAACTAGCACAGTCTTTGGGGTACAACGCTGCCTCTGTTCCCGGTTTCCACTGACACCTGTGAATTACACCAGGGGTGGCTGTGTGGCCACGTTGTTAGTGCTGCCCGCTCTTCAGAACAAGCTTTCTTACTTTTTTGCAAAACTGACAGCCTGAGAACTTTCCAAATCTTCAAGTTTTGGTTTCTCTCTGCTTAACAATTTCTTCTTCACCGCCCGCCTGTCACATTTGTCTATAAGCAGACAAGAGGAGCCAAGACACTCCTTTAAATTTTTCCTTCCCAATCTTTCCAGCTAAACTGACAACCTTAGCCTCAGAAGTTCTACCTTCCACAAAACCCTAGAACTCCATCCAGTCAAGTTCTTTGTGCCAATATGATGTGGAACACACTTTCCTGTTAGTTAACAAGTTCCTCCAACAGCATGTTTCGCCTAAGACCTGGCCAGAACTGCTCTTCCTGTCCACGTTTGTAGCATGCACCTCAAAACTCTCCCGTCCACTTCCTATCCAGTTCCTAAGCCGCTTCCACACATTCAGGCATTTGTTACAGCAGCACCCACTTCTCGATACCAAAGCCTGTGTAGTCAGCTCTGGCTGCCATCCCCAAACACCACCTACTGACAGAAAATGTGAGTGACAGGAACTCTCACGGTGCTGACGGCAGGAAGTCTGCTGTCAGGCGGGGGGTGGGGCGCTCTGGTGAAGACTCTTTCCCTCAGGCGTGCACTTTCTCGTGTGCCTGCAGGACTTGTCTTCCGTGCACGTGTGAAGGAAGAACAAGTAAGCTCTCCTCGCAGGTGTGCTAATCCCACGAGGGCCCAGCCTCAAGTCCGCATCTTTAAATCTAATTATCTCCCAAAGGCCCAGTCTCCAAGCACCACAGAAATGGGTGGTTAGGGTACAACACAGACTTTGGGGAAATACAAACATTCAGCTTACAACATCAATTTGTTTTACATTTATTTTTATTGTCAGTGAGGCTGCCTTTTCCAACTTTTTATTATGGAATATTTTACATACCAAAAAAGATAAGAGAAAGGTACAGGATACTGCATTAACTGTTTACATTTGGACATACTCACCTTGTCAATATGCTTTCCTATCTAACACGTATATTTGAAAGTAATTTGCTGCATAATGATATTGTAGTCCTATATCAGCATCCATTTCCTCACCAAAATATCATTATTATACTTAAGAAGATACTTTCTTTATATAATCTTTAGCCCATGTGTATTAAAATTTCCCCTAGTATTTTTTTTTTTTTTGAGACAGGGTCTCGCTTTGTAGTTCAGGCTGGCTCTGAGCTCACTATGTAGCCCAGGCAAGCCTTGAACTCATCAATCCTCCTGTCTCTGCCTCCCGAGTGCTGGGATGACAGGCGTGAGCCACCACGCCCGGCTCCCCTAGTATTTTAATAGCCATTTTCTCCAGTATTTGGAGCCTCAATCAAGTTTCAAGCATTATAATTAGTTGTTCAATCTCTTTAGTTTTATTAATCTAGAAAAGTCTATATTCGTTTCCCGAAGACACTGACTTTTTGGAGAGATGCTGATGGCATTGTAACATTTTTTTTTGTGTGTGTGTGTGGGGAGATTTACTGAAATATTTACCAATGAAACATGGGAAAGTCACAAAAACACCATGCAAAAGCAGTTGGCTTAACTTTACTAGAGTGGACTCAGAAAGCTTACCAATTGCGTAAGTTTACATACTAGATAATTTACGTGGTAACACTGAAAAGCAGTATGTGCATAATTCCAGGACTCTGCCTAAATTTATCATAAACTTTAAGTCTCTTGGTGGTTTAGCTTATCAAAGTATGTGGGTAGAAATCTTTAAATATTCAACCGGGGAAACGCCTCAGGTACAGCAGAATTAGCATGCTGAAATCCAACTGCTAGCGTGATGGGATTCGGAGGTAACTAGGTCACAGGGCAGAGACCTCATGAGTGGCATTAAAAGCTGCTTTCCCCCTTCTGCCATGTGCTGACACAATGGGAAGGCCCCAGAAATGAAGCAGGAAATGAATCCTCTCCAAATCCTGAGCCTGCTTGTTCCCAGCTCTTGGACTTCACAACCTTTAGAATTGTGAGAAATGAATTGCTGCTTATGAGCCCCCCAGTCTACAATTTTTGCTATCGCAGCTCAAAATGACTAAGACAACCACCACAACATACCCTCGTTCTCTATCCACACATATATGGAGATGGCAGCAGTTCCACAATACTGCAGTGCTCGAAAGCCCTTGTGCCCATTCCTTGCCCTCCCCCTACACTATCAATACTGCACATCATTACTGAGTTTGATCCCTGCAGGACGCTCTTCTCTGGCTCATGTGTTCTCTGGCTCTCTAGGCCAGCATTTAGCTGGGCGTAATAGCAGGAGCCTGGAGGACGTGAGGCGGAGAAGAGCCTGGGACAAAATCCTTCCGAGCAGGTGTGTTTCCTCTGGCCTCTGCCCGCCCCGCCCCGCCCCACCCCATGGCTAACTCTGTTTTCTCCTTATGTTCTTTCAAACTGCGAGCAGTGTCTCCAGCTTTGTATTTGAATTCCTAGCTCTTGCAATACCTGTTATAACTAATTCCTTGCATTAAATCCCCTTACTGAAAATATTTGCAGGAGTTTCTACTTAGATCATGACTGTTCTATAATAGATGCTATCTTTAAAAGTTCTAATTTCAACTAGCAACAAAAGGACATGAAGCAGAAACTTTTTTCTTCGATGGGAGGTTTTTCTTTTTTCCACAGGTGTTATTCATACTATTTTTAAACTACTTATCAACTTGAAACAAAAGGGAATTAGTGAAAAACTAGTTGTACATACATGCTTTCTGTCCCTTCTTTTCACAATTTTTAGTTATATAACATTTACTTCTTCAGGTTTATAATATTCACTTTCTGTTCTGTAACACTAATTTGCATAGTTTTTACTATCAGTAAAGTTACATACTTGAAATAACAACACTTTACAGGAACGTGAGTTTTGTGAAGGCCGAATGAGCTGACTGCAGTGTTTGCTATTGTAGCCAAAGGCTCTAGAGGAGTGTCTGGCATAGATTAGACAGCAATACGTGTGCTGCTGAATAAATTATTTTATTACAATCTTTCACTTCCTGAGTTTTACATTTTTAATTTCTGTCCAAATCAACTAGATTTCAGTACTACATATGTACAAAGAAGTACAAACATACAGGGGTTTTTTCTCTCCCAAGGGAAGCTCTGGCATACTCTGGCATATTTGAAAATAACCGTCATTTGCCTGTGTGCATGAATTACATCTTTGTTAGATATACTATTCTTTGGTCATAATTCCCCACAGCAGAATTTCTGTACACACCACCCATTATGTTCTAGCATCAGAAGCTCGTTGTGGATTTTACTTTGTGAAATCTGAATTTTTTTTTGTGCAATACACTGTTATTTCTTTTCAATATAGTGTCTATTGCCTTTATATCACAATTTTTATTGTAAACTTCAAGACATTTGTCATATTCATGACAAAAGTTAATCTTAGCAGGGCGTGGTGGCTCACACTTATAATCCCAGCACTTGGGAGGTAGAGACAGGAAGATTGCTGAGTTCGAGGCTTGCCTGGGCTCCATAGTGAGCTCAGGGCCAGCCTGAACTACAAAGCAAAACCCTGTCTCAAAAAAAAAAAAGTTAATCTTAAAAATAACTGATATGGCCATTTTCCTCTGAAGACGTTCTTTAACAGATCAATAGTCTGTGAGGCCTTCTACCAAATAGTGTGTGCTGCACAAATACAGATGACCAATGGACCTTATCCTCAAGAAGGTCAACTTGTAGGATGGACAAAATAAAAACATGCTGCTACAATACAAAGTACAAGGAGCTACCTTAAAAAACTAAACAGTGTTTGATGTGCTGGCGGAATGAGTAGCAATTACCAACAGAAAGGAATGAAATGAAAATTTATTGAAGGCCTATTATTTGGCAAGCAATAAAGAGCCTTTATTGATACTGTCTTCTTTGATCTTTAGAAAACCTCTGAAGAAAACTATCATTGTCCCCATTTTACTGACACAACAAATGAACTTAAGTAACTGCCTAATACCACACAGGGAGATCTGAGATTTGAATACAGTTCTACTTGATTCCAAAGTTTATGTTCTTTACTACATTAGACTATCTATTGCAAAGATGAATTAGAGAAGGCTTGAGCAGTAAGGTGGCAGATGACCAAGTACCTTGATGACAGGTAACTCTTACTGTGGTGTAAGAACAGCAAATCCATGTCTAGTATTTTCCTCCATGGATGGACAGGTGGGTGTTAAGTTTGAGTTATTCTTTCTTCATTTGGAGACTCAGTTCTGGAGACAGCCATTATCAATTCCAGGAAACAAACTCCAGGTAATTTTGTTCTTGAGTTGTCTGGGATTTTTTGGTCTTAAGTTCTATTTTCTTATCATCTTTTTTGCATGCGTGCACAGGCAATAAGTCTTCCCTTTGCTGAGCCTTATCTGCCCTCTCAGATATTTCTAGAACATTAGAGATTCTTCAAAACACCAAGGAAGATGTGCAATAGTGGGTTTCAAAGTTAAATTACAACCTACTAGATATTTTAGAACATTAACATTCTTAGGACAGAATAGAAAGCAGAGAATATTACATACAATAAACACAATTCCATAATACTTACATGTATGTTTAAATATGTAAGTCTGTGTTTATAGTATTGGGCTATAAAATATACTGCTGACAGTAAGAAACATTAATTTAAATAACAAGATCTTCTTATAAACCAAGTATACCAGGTGTTTTAGTCTATTGTGCTGCTATGCCAAAATATGAGATTGAGTAATTTATAAACAACCAAAATTACCCATAGTCCAGCAGGCTAGATAGTACGAGATTAAGGGGTCAACAGATTTAGTGATTGGTGAAGTCTCTATTGCCAAAATGGTACTTTGTTGCTGCATCCCCACATGTTAGAAGGAGGGAAAGTACTGCTCTCACATGGCAAAAGAATAAAAAGGTCAGGCAGGTTTCTGATGCATCTTTCATAAGAGCATATACACTATTCATGAGGACAGGATCCATGACTTAATAATTTCCCCAAGGACCACACCTCATAATATCACCACCTTAGCACATGAATTCTGGAGGGACACATACATGCAAACCAAGGATCAGCAAAACCAGAAGATCTGTTCCAACTGGCATGTATATTGGTCTTGGACAAAAACGTTCTCAAAGTTTAGTAAACAATATCAGAGAATACTTGCTTACAGTATAATGGCATAGCTATAGAGGTATATAGGCCCTTTATATAAGGTTTAGTGTGCTTTGTGTTACTATAAAAACTCACTGGAGAGTAGGTATTTTATAAATAAAAAGTTGTTTAGCTCACAGTTCTTAAAGTCTACATACCAGTACAGGATTCTGATTACGGATTTGTGGCAGAGAACCCCTGTAGAAGAGCGAGCATGTGTGGGAGAGGTATATGGTGTATGGTGACGTGCATGGTGAGCAGCTGTATGGTGAGAGAAAGCTACGGGAGCTAAACTTGTTTTATAACATCTGATCTTGTGGTAATCCAATTTCACAAGAGCAAGAGCTCACTCTGATGAGAAAAGTGTTAATCCTCCTCATGGAACTATTCGCCTCTTAGAGGCACCATCTTCCAACACCCCCACAGTAGGGACCAAACTTGTAGCACATGAAATTTGGGGGATAAACCATGTCCAAACCATAGCAATACCTTAAGCATTCTCTCAGAAATGAAATGAATAGAAATAGAAGAAAAAAAAACAAAAGAGTTATCCTTTTGCAGAGAAGCAGCCAGGAGGAGCAGTCCTAAGCAGCTCAAAGGATGTCCACTGCAAAATTTTCTTTCTTCAAAAGTAAGGCAGGTTGTAGGACTTCTCTAGATCCAAAACTCCTTCCAAAGGGGCCTGTACACTGGTATGTACATTGGTGGTCCCCAAATGGGAAATGCCTTTAACTGGAAATGTTTAATCCTTACAGTCCTTGCTTCCTCTTAAGTCTTAAGATTTATTCTTCCTCTCAGACAGTAGAAATTCTTCACAACACCATGGGAGATGTGAAAGAGTGATTTCTAAAGTTAAACTACAACTTACTAGATATTTTAGGGCATTAACAGTCTTCAAAGGACAGAACAGAAATTGCAGAGATCACTGCATATAGTAAGTAAAGGTCCATAACACTTACATGTATATTTAAATATATGTTTGTATTTATGGCACTGGGCTACAATATAAAATGTACTGCTGAGAGTAAGAAACAGAGTTTACTTATAAACTGCAGCTGTGATGATGTTTGGAAAGCTGGCTACCATAATTTGATAAGACATACATCTAACTAGCTCAGAGGCAGTAGGTTCTCCTGCCTTCCCATCTATTTCTGCTTTATCAAACTTGTTAACATATAGTCTACACTACTCTGATCAGTTCTTTTATTAGCTGTTCACTCATACTTACTGGTATTTTGACCATTCCAAGTGTCTCTGGCTTCCTGGTCAGTTGTTCTCTTAGATGCAAGAGTATTGAGCTCCCTCATTTTAAGATTTTCTTATTGCTTTTAAATATATCTTACTGGACTATAGTCACATACTTTTAACTTTTAGTACTTCCAAACATAGTTCAACGGTACAAGTCAAACTGATCACTGTGCTAAACACCAGCACTAGCAGTTCTAACATCTCTACCTTGCTCTTTACTACACGTTATGCCTCTGTCACTGTTTTCATCCTCTCCATATTTACTCTGCTCATTGAGGCTTAACTCACTCCATAAAGTCCAATTACCTTCAGTACTACTGCTCATTACCTTATCTGAATGTAGATAGCACTACCTTTCCTGAAACTATTTAAGAACTTAATTCTAGGGGACTTTATTTCTGTAAATGTGAGCTTGTGTGACAAAGTACGGGCCACTGTTTACATAGCTCTGACTTTCTGCAGCAGAAAAAGCCCTAGGAGATGCAAAGGTTATTATCTGCCTTGGTACTATGGCTTATGAAATGACTTTCTGGTGAAACAAGACCTCTGATGTCCCTCCTTTTTTCCTCATTGCAGTAGTACTATGTAAACAGAAGGCTATCAAAATGTCCTGAAGACAACTCACCTGTAATTAATAAATTACTACGTCAATAAGGTACAAAAATATGTATCCTAGTGTTTCAGATTGTCCACTACAATGAGGTTTCAGTTTTATAAAATTTAAAGCAGTACCATTCTATATAAACTCTCATAAAGAAATAGTGGCTGATTATGGCAAGAGGTCACTAATAAGAGAAATATTAGTAGATAGTAATAAAATATGACTATGACAGTTTATCAATTGGGACATTAATTAATTTGTCACATTGCTGCTACATTGATAGAGAGGTAATAGAAGGGGGAGGGATTAATATAGAGACAGATGTTAAAGCAATACATGAAAGTAACAGATGTCAAATCAAATGTAAAATAAGTGGATCTCTCCTCAGTAAATTTTTCATAACAGTGCACCATAAAATGCCAACAAAACTTTCGACTCACAGATAAAATTATGTGAAATACAATGTAAGAGCTCTTTTTAACTTCAATTCTTTAGCATCAGCAGACACCAATATCATTGTGAATCTGGATTTGTATCAACGTGAAGTTTAAGTGATAGGTCAAGTTTGAAAAGAGGGGAAGAAAAAGCACTTCGTGGGTGGAAATTATCTCCTGAGAAACCCTAAACAGGTGAAAAGCACTTGCCACATTAGCACTATATTCCGAGAAATAAGAAAGGGTAAAATTCCCCCAACACACAAAACAATATCACAGTCCTTGAGAGCATCTTAAAAATGATTTGGTAGTACAGACTACATTTCAACAAAAACAGACGTCTTTGTGAATTATTTTCAAATATGCTTAGAGAACTGCAGGTACAGTGTGAAACCTTTTTTTAAAAAAAAGATCTCAGTAGCCGGGCGTGGTGGCTTACGCCTGTTATCCCAGCACTCGGGAGGCAGAGACAGGAGGATTGCTGAGTTCGAGGATTGCCTGGGCTACATAGTGAGCTCAGGGCCAGCCTGAACTACAAAGCGAGACCCTGTCTCAAAAAAAAAAAAAAAAAGATCTCAGTAAAATAATATGTAATTATGATAATTGTATCATTCCCAGCTGTAACCATACAAATCACAAATGTAATAATGCTACCCACACTTTTGGAAGTCAGGACTGTGAACACATTCCTGAGGAGGATCAATACATCAATTCTTTTATTGATCTAGAAACTGTGGAGCTGAAAGTGTGAATTACCCACATGTAATGATATTGTCACCAAGGGACGACAAGAATAGAAACCAAACCCCTTGACTGTTAAGCTAGTGTTTTCCACTAATTGTGCTCCTTTCTACTCAACCGAGAGCATCAAGTGTAAAGGGTTAGAGGACAGAGTGGACACAAATCAGCCAAGTCTGCAAGGTGGAGACTGCACGGAAGGCCCTCAGGAATCGCTCTTATATACTTCCCTTTTGTCCTGGCTGATCAAGATGAAAGCAGCAACCACAAACCCCTGCGACCAAGAACTGGAACTAGGTACCGTCTTCCTGATAATTCTCTTTCCCTCGGTCACCTCTCCTTACGGCCAGGCGCGGTCCAGCGCTCATCCTACCTGCCTGGGTCGCTGTCCCCTTTCTTCCCTCTGCACAGCACCGCTCAGCGTCCAGCCCTCCACCCGGCCCTTTCTCCTGTCCTCAAGAGGTGCTGCAGGGGTTCGGGGCGCCACCAGCGTTTCTCTAGAGAACGAATGGCAGCCAAGTATTAGGAGCGCGCTTCAAGTGTTAGAAACTCCGGAGCCGGAACGGGGGCAACCACTATCGCGTGCGTCGGTCTAGGTGTAGTTCCTCACGACAAAGCAAAATTTAGACAATAAACAGTCCCTCTGTCTTTTTCTTAGCTGGGAACGTCTCCCAGTTCCTCCATCGCCCGGGCAACCTCCCGCGGGAAGACGCTTTCGGAGCGCACGTGTTTACGATTTTCCAGCTCGGGAGGAGGAGAGCCGCGCTCTCTCGCGGACCCGGGGGTATTCCAAACCGTTACTCCGCCCGCCGGGGTGGGGCCAGCCCAACCGCCGCGCCTGCGCGTTCCGCTCGTCGGCGAGCGCCAGTGTACTACAAGTCCCACGGGGCAACGCTCTGGGGGAGGATTTCCGCCTTACCTGCAGCGAGCTCATTCCGTCGGCTACGACTGCCGTTCCCTCCCCTGTTCCGGTCGGGGTCCTTCCTATAGCTAAAGGCTACCTCATTTTGAAGGCGGAAAGGAGAGGTCTTAGCAACTGCCACCTCTAAGTTCCTCGCGTACTCGCTTTTTCCGCTTTTCCCGGACTATGCATGACTCCCTGTCTGGAGGGGCTCTGTGGACACAGGAGAAAAAAGCCCTTACAAGCCAGTGGGGAAATCCGGTCGCACTTCCGGCCCCTGGGCTCAGGAAGGTAGCGCGCACGCGCTCGCTGCGACTCCGGCGCGGTTGATTTCCGCTCCCACTGTGCTTTGCGAGCCGAATCATGGATCACACTGGTAAGGAGGCGGAGGCAGTGGGGGGTCCCGTTTTATGCCCCCTTGGCCGGTGTGGGACTGGTTGCCCGGAGGGCAAAAGGGGTAACGCTGTCTCCACCGCACTAGGGCATGGTGGTGAGAAATAAATATCACACACCCCTTCCTTTGCCCGGCGGGCCTGCTGCCTTTCGGCCTACCCTCCAGTGCGGTACCTCCATCCTCTGTGCCGGCATCAGCCGCTGCTACTCCAGTTCTGCTGAGGTCCGACCCGGACCGTGGGCAGCGCAGGCTTCGTGGGAAGGGGCAGACGCTGGTTCTTTTTTCCCTCAACCCGGCAGCGCTGCCTTACGTTATGGGGCACTGGCGAGTGGATTGCACTCTCTTGAGTTGGCGAACCCTCATTACGATGAAAGTGGATGGGCGAAAGTGGGTTGGAGACTTCCTGCTGTCTTAGCCAGCTTTGGGCGGGTGCGGCGATGGTCACTTGTCGTTTCTGTCTCTCCAGTCCTTCATGGACTAGAGGTTAGAGACCAAAGTCGAATATAGTTTTCAGAATCATAAACGGAGCCGCTTCTCTGCTTAAGGCTTTCAAAGCATGGCCCGCGCTTCTGGTGTGGCCTTTTCTCATCATTTGGGAACGTTTACAAAGAAGATATTTTTTTTTCCTACAAAGAAGATCTTAAAATGAAGACATTCTCATCCCTTTCTCCAAGTAAGACTGGCTCCATCGCTTCTTTTTGTTTCTTGGCTTCTCTTCTTTACGGTTCTTGGCTGTTGAGTGAATGAGCTGGAGTTAGTAAGTGCTTCAGTCATATTGACCATAGCACAAGTAAGAAAAAAAGGCTTTTTCTTAAAGCGTTAATTGGAATGTCCTCAGTTATCAATTACCTTTTAAAATTACATAATCGCGTGTATGTATGTATGTATTCTTTGCTAAATGTGCACAGGTACTACTAGGCGTGGAGATGGAATGATGGAATGGTGAACAATAGTACTGAGTCCTTGTTGTCAGGGATATAACATTCTTTGGAGAAGACAGATAGTTTTTGAAACATTAATGTTGAGTGCTTTGAAGAATAACAGTTGTGGAGTAGGAAGTTTTAGAGAGATGGTCAGGGAAGATCTTTCCTGAACGGTTTTAGTTAAGCTGAGATCTGATGAGAAGAATCCAGCCAGGAAATAAAAAAGAAAGAAGAGCAGTTTTGGTAAGTGTAAAAGCATTGAAGGGAGTCCAATAAGGGATAGCCTATTTGTTAAGAGGAGAAGAACATTAAGATGAGACTGGAAAGGAAGGTGTAAATCTCATTCTGGGCTTTGATGGATTTTAAGTGAAAATGAAGCAGTTGAGCATAAATAAAGAAACATAATCTTTTAAACATATAATGGACTTCTATGAAAAATAGTGTAAGACAAGCAAGAACAATAGAAAATACACAATTTGAAGGAGTTAAAGTAGACTGAAAGGAAGACCTGGTTTAGGGATAATGAAGGAAGGGAAGTTTGTGTTGTTCAGAAGTAGAATATTTGTATAGCATGCTCAGGGCTTTTGGTTTCATCCTCAACACACACAAAGGCAGAAATATTTTAGTGGTAGAACTCAAACACATACTGATGGATTGGTTTGGAGGTATGTGAGAGAAACAAGAAATGCATGGGTTTCAGGTTGGAGCATCTTTGTAGTTTGAGTTGAGGAAGACAGGAGAAAAACATTCTGTTAAAGGTGGGAGATAGTATAGGAACTTGGGGAGGAGAATGTGGTTTTGGACTGGTACTATGTGTGAGATGTGTATTGAGATATATGAAGGGAGATAACGAGTGAAGATCAGAAGAAAGATACATAGTGGAAACACACATATATGGGACTTAGTAAGTTACAGTTGATGTCCTTTAAAGCATGAGAATTGGTGACCTCACTTCCAGAGAGTATAGAAGAGGGACTAGCATGAGGCTGTGTGGAACTCCAGCTTTCCAGCTTTGGGAAATTTATAGAGTTAAAACTGGAATCTTGGGCCGGAGGGTTAGCTCAGTGGTTCCAGTGCCTGCCTTGCAAGCGCAAGGTCCTGAGTTCAATCCCCAGTAACCACATACAATGCTGGGCGTGGAGACTCATGCCCACCAGCAATCAGCACCACATACCACAGTGCTGGGCGTAGTGGCTCACGCCTGTAATTCCAGCACTCGGGAGGCAGAGACAGGAGGATTGCTGAGTTCAAGGCTTGCCTGGGCTACATAGTGAGCTCAGAGCCAGCCTGAACTACAAAGTGAGACCCTGTCTCAAAAAAAAACAAAATAAAAAAACCTGGAATCTTGAAGGGGGAGTAGCAAGGTATTTGCAGCAGAGTATTTCACATTTGAGCCTATTACTGGGTTTGGGAGTCATGTCCCTGTCACGGTTTCAGACTGCTAGGAAATTTGAATATAGGCACGTGTAAAGAGAGTATTTATTTACTACTTTTCTAAGTTATTCCTCATGTGAACGTACTAATGAGCTAGACAGTTGAAAAATGAATTCTGAGTCAGATATATTTTCTGCTTAACATTAGCTTCTTTTCTACTATTTGATTTCTTTGACTTTTTAATGTTTCATGTCAAAAAACAGTACCAGTTGCTGTGCTTTGAGTTTGATGAAAAATTACAAGTCTTGCAAAAGATTCAGATTTTCATGAAGTTCATAGATTTGAATCTGATATTTGAATCACAGGGCCATTGGCAAATGACAAAATGGGCAGTTATCTTGTAAAATGAAGACCTCATGACAGCATAGGTATCTCAGAAGAACAGTTTTAATACCAAAGGTTAAGGAAGTCTTTGGGAAAATTGAGGATATTGTAAATATTATGCAAAAATGCCTCATTTTATGATTGTACTTGCAGTGAAATGTTAGTGTTTTCATTCACAATGGTAAAACCGTTAAAGATTCCTTTTACTATCTGAAGGAGAAGATTAATTCTCTACAACAGTCTTTTTTTAGTCAGGAAAGCTTTTTGAGCAAGAAAAGTCTTCTGTCATGCCTTTTGGCCATTGCATTGCCTGTAAGTACTTCTGTATAGATAAGCAAATGCAGTGAAAATAGGTAAAATACACTAATCAGTTTGTTAGTCCAGTTAAGAAATGCTGAAAGTTGATAAAGTTCAGTTTATCGTAGCTCAAGATTTTATACCTGTGTAATCCCTTTTCCATGATTATTCCCTCCTGTATGGTAGCATTTTGCATGCTAGGCAAACACAGTACCAGTGAGCTACATCTCCAGCTCTTCCATGATTTTTTTTTTTTTTTTTTTGGTGTTACTGGGGATTGAACTTGGGCCCTTGTGCTTCTGAGGTAGGTGTGGTACCACTTGAGCTAAAATCCCTGCCTCCCCTCCTTTTTTTTTTTTTTAAGATTAGTCATAAAAGCAGTAGACTTACATACTTAAAAATAATCATTTAAGGCACATTCTGAATTTTATTGTATATATTACTCAAAAAATGAGAATGAATGTGAATTTAACAGGTGTCTGCAATATTTACAAGGTTGAAGGTCTGTAGTACTAGTTTGCTACTTCCTCATTTGTCTTAGATGAATTTTGTGTGGACAGTTTAGAGTATAATATTTCTTTTTAGTTCAGGCTGGCCCTGACCTCACTATGTAGCCCAGGCAAGCATCGAACTCAGCTATTCTCCTGTCTCTGCCTCCTGAGTGCTGGGATTACAGGTGTGAGCCATCAGGCCTGGCTGAAGTGTAATATTTCTTGTAGGCATAGTACATGGTTTTATTTAGTAACTTAAGTTTAAAACGTTACAGGTAAAAAAAATGTTCTAGAGCTTTTACCTTTTTATCTCTAGGTAGAGCTGAATATTTTGTGTTACATCTCTTTCTACTTGAAAAAAGATAACTCTTAAGCTTTATGTGAATCAGTTCTCTGAAGTAATGTACCTGCTCATGAGACATAAGTTAATTTATTTCATGGATAGTAACACAGAGTCTAGAAAGCATCAGTTGTTTAACACCTACTACCTTTCCTGAATTATTGTCTTATATTATAGTACTAAAAGTGATTCAGTTACCTGTGTGTCTCTAGAAATGGTATAGGATACATGAATTATTGTTTCTTCTACATGTACAATAATTTTATTAATTCTGAGTGCATTTTAGAAAAACCATTTTACACTAAGGAATTAATCACTTTCCTTAAAACTAACTTCATTTCAGATGCATTATTTAATTTTTGCCTTCACCAGGGTTAGTTTTATGTTTCCAGTTTAGTTGTCCTGATGTAAATTTAATAAATAAATTATAATAGATTTAGTAAATTTATTGAGTGCCTGCTTTGCATGCTTGATGGTCAGACACTGAGATAGGGGTGGTTTGTTTCTTTTTTTTAGTTTTAAAAATCTCTTAGAGGTACTTTAACTCAAATTCTTATTTTCAGTTTAAGGATTTTATATTTCTATACAGTATTTTGTAATTATAGAAAAATTTTATTGCCCACTTTATAGAGACAAGTAGAGGGTTTCATGTCCCAAAAGGTGATAATTAAAATGCATTGCTTTAGAGTTTTATCCAAAATAGAGAAAATTAGCAGTTAAACTGTATCATATTCAAGATCAGAACCAAGATCTTCAACATTTGATATTGTTGGTCATATTGTTTTAATATCTTGACAATAATCTTCAAAAAGAACACCTAAAAAGAATTTCTTTATTTTTCTCTAACATAGACAATGAGTTACAAGGCACTAATAGTTCTGGATCGTTGGGTGGTCTTGATGTTCGTAGACGAATTCCTATAAAACTCATCTCCAAACAAGCGAACAAAGCTAAACCTGCACCTCGAACTCAAAGGACTATAAACAGGATGCCTGCAAAGGCTCCAACTGGTGATGAAGGTAATTTGTTTAAACTTAATGGTCCAACCGTCTCTGATTGCCCTAAACAGTCATTGCTTTATTTACTTGTAGCTACCTTTAAAAAAAAGTTTTGCCTGGGCTGGAGGGTTAGTTCAGTGGTTCCGGCACCTGCCTCGCAAGCCCAAGGTCCTGAGTTCGATCCCGGTGACCACATACAATGCTGGGCATGGAGACTCACACCCACCAGCAATCAATATCATATATCACAGTGCTGGGCGTGGTGGCTCACGCCTGTAATCCCAGCACTCAAGAGGCAGAGAAAGGAGGATTGCTGAGTTCGAGGCTTGCCTGGCTACATAGTGAGCCTCAGGGCCAGCCTGAACCACAAAGTGAGACCCTGTCTCAAAAAAAAAAAAAAAAAGTTTTGCCCATTTTATTTTTCAAAAGTTTTGTTTGACATTTCATTTAAGCGTCTTTTACTTTTCCTCCCGTTATAATTTTCCTATGTAAAAACAAAGAAACTAAGCAGTATTGTAGAAAGCATAACACTGAAAGTAAAAGTTAGCCCCTGTTCTCCCACATTCCTCCAAGTGTACTCCAAGTATAATCTCTGGTAAGACTTTTTTTTTAATATGGCAGTATTAATCCTTTATGTGTAACTGCCTTTTTTCATGTAATCTGCATTTAATATTTTGCATGCCTTATCAGTAATACAGATGTAATATCAGTTTTTAAAAATAGGTTTAGATATTTCATTCACAGGTATACCATAATTTTTTAAATTGAATTCTTTATTGGTACTTTTTTTTTTTTTTTTGAGACAGGGTCTCGCTTTGTAGTTCAGGCTGGCTCTGAGCTCACTATGTAGCTCAGGCAAGCCTCAAACTCAGCAATCCTCCTGTCTCTGCCTCCCTAGTGCTGGGATGACAGGTGTGAGCCACCACACTCAGCACTGTGGTCTGTGGTGTTGATTGCTGGTGGGCGTGAGTCACCACGCCCATTATTGTATGTGGTTACCGAGGATCGAGCTCAGGACCTTGCGCTTGCGAGGCAGGTGCCGGAACCACTGAGCTAACCCTCCGGCCCCCTATTGGTACATTTTATATACAGCTCACAATCACACTCAACATTGGAGAATTTGTACCAGTATAGGACACAAGTTAATTCTCATTTTTTACCCATATCCCTACCCACCCATAATCCCCTACCTCTTGTATACATGCTATTTCTTTTTCTTTCCAAATCATATTTATTCTTTCCCCTCATTATGTTCCCCCACCACATCCCCTTTGAATATTTCCTATTTTACAAAATATATCATACATTCTAGAACTCATTTACAACTATAGGTTCTCATACCAGAGAAAAGTTATGGTATTTACATATCTGTGATCTATGTTTTTTACTTATTAGTGTGTCCTCAAGCTGTGTCCATTTGTACATAAATGAATGAAACTTGTTCTTCATGGCAGAGTAATACGCCATTATATAAAAAAACCACATCATCTTTATCCAGTCTCCAGCTGATGGGCATCTGGGTTGTTTCCAAGATTGGGCTATCACAAACTGAGCTGCTATGACATGGGTTCACATATGTCTTTATGAAATGATTCTTTTAATTCCATCCCACCAACAGTGGAAGGGTTCCTTTCTCCCTACAGCCTCACCAGCATTTATTGTTGGTTGATTTCACAGAAGCATCCATTCTTTGTGGAGTGAGATGAAATCTCAGTGTTTTCATTTACATCTCTCAAATGACCAGTGATGTGGAACATTTCTTTACTTGCTTCTGGCTGCTTTGACTTCTGCCTCTGAGAAGTGTCTGTTCATTTCAGATGCCCATTTTTGAATTGGGTCTTTGAACTTGGAGGAACTAATTTGTTTAAGTTCTTTATATATTGTAGCTAGTAGCCCTTTGTCTGACAAACAGCTAGTAAATGCTTTTTCCCATGTTGTTGGTTGTCTTTTAGTGGTGCCAGTGGTTTCTTTTGCTTTGCAGAAGCTTTTTAGTAGGATGAGATCCCATTTGTTGATTCTTTCTGCTAGTTCTCGTGCTGTAGAGGTTTTGTTCATAAAGCCTCTGCCTAAGCCAATGTCTCCAGAGTTTTACCTAACCTGTTTTGCAGCAGGTTTATTGTTTCTGTTTCAAAGTTTAGGTCTCAAAGCCATTGTGATTTTAGTTTAGTACACAGTGAAAGAGATAGGTCTAGCTTTAGTTTTGGACAGGTTAAAGCCCAGTTTTTCCAGCACCATTTGTTAAAGAGGCTGTCTTCCCTCCATTGAGGATGTTTGGGTCCTTTGTCAAAGATAAGATGGCTTAGTGTATCTGGAGTTGTTTCTGGATCTTCTAATCTATCCCACTGGTCCTCTGTTATTTTGCCAGTACCACGCAATTTTTTTTTTTTTTTTTTTTTTGAGACGGGGTCTTGCTTTGTAGTTCAGGCTGGCCCTGAGCTCACTATGTAGCCCAGGCAAGCCTTGAATCAGCAATCCTCCTGCCTCTGCCTTCTGAGTGCTGGGATTACAGGCGTGAGCCGCCATGCCTGGCACCATGCAGTTTTTATCACAGTGGCTTTATAGTAGAGTTTTAAGTTGGGGATCATAATACCCCCTGCCATGTCCTGGTTGCTTAGAATTGCTTTTGCTATTCTAGGTCTCTTGTGGTTCCAGATGAAGTTTTGAATTATTTTCTCTAGCTCTGTGAAGGATGGTGTTAGGATTTCCATCAGAATTGCATTGAAATCTGTATAGTAGTTATGGGAGTATAGCCATTTTGACGATGTTGGTTCTCCCTACCCAGGAACAAGGGATGTCTTTCCATTTTATGATATCCTCTTCTATCTCCTTTTCCAGAGTCCTGTAGTTTTCAGAGTAGAGGTCTTTCACCTCCTTTGTTAGATTGATTCCTAGATATTTCATTTTTTGGGTGCTATTGTGAAAGGGATGGACGCCCCAATTTCTCTTTCAGTGAGCCTGTTGTTTGTGTATACAAAGACTGTTGATTTTTGAGCATTGACTTTGGATCCAGCTACACTACTAAATTTGGTAATTAAGCCTAGCAGTCTTTTGTATACCATAATTTTTTTAAAAAATTATGTTGTATACCAACATTTTAAAAAAAATTTTGCTACAGCGAGGCATGGTGGCTCATGCCTGTAATCCCAGCACTCAGGAGGCAGAGGCAGGAAGATTGCTGTGCAAGGCTTGCCTGGGCTACGTAGTGAGCTGAGGGCCATTCTGAACTACAATGAGAGACCCTGTCTCAAAAAAAAAAAAATTGCTACAGTCATGTTATATAGGCTATTGTATTATACTTTGTAGAATTTGTACTTTGTAAAAATTTGTACATTTAATGCTATTGTACATTTTAGAATTTGTGGATCCTGTCAAATTGCTCTTCAAAAAAAGATATATTGGTTTATATACCTACACATTAATATTTGGTATTATTTGTTAAAAATTTTTTGTTTCACTTGGTAATTGTATATTGTATATGCCCTCAATTGGTCTTTTGCATTTTGTATATAAAATTTTCATTGTAAAGAGCCTAAAGATTCTATGAAGTTAGGTTACTGGTCTTTGCTATTATGATTTTTTTTTTTTTTTTTTTGAGACAGGGTCTCACTTTGTAGTTCAGGCTGGCTGGCCCTCAACTCACTATGTAGCCCAGGCAAGCCTGGAGCTCAGCAATCCTCCTGCCTCTGCCTCCCGAGTGCTGGGGTGACAGGCGTGAGCCACCACGCCTGGCACTGTGGTATGTGGTATTGATTGCTGGTGTGCGTGAGTCACCAGGCCCAGCATTGTATGTGGTTACCAGGATTGAATTTAGGGCATTGCGCTTGCGAGGCAGGTGCTGGAACCACTGAGCTAAATCTCCGGCCCTCACTATTATGATTTTGTAATCTTACAACATTCTTCAAAAGGTCTTCCAGTAGGAGTTTGAGGCCATCCTGGGCTGCCGAAATGGTTCAGGGTCAGCCTGAACTACATAGTAAAACAAACAAAAAAAGTCTCCCTTTATATCATGTAATAAAACAGTTTACCTAACTTACCTTTTAATACAAATCACCAAACTTATGGGCCAAATCTGATCCTGTTTTTAAAAATAAAATTACTGCAATACAACCATGACCATTCATTTTAAGTATTGTCCACAGCTGCTTGTTTTTATACTATAATGACAGAATCATACAGAAGATGAAATACGTACTGTGTGAGCTTTTACAGAAAAAAAATGTGCTGACCTCTAGAACATTAGAGATGTATTTGACTTTTTAGAAACAGAACAATGTCTGAAGCCTGGATATATTTTTTTCTCTAAACAGCTAGCTAGCCTCCCACCTTTTTCTGTGCTAAATAGGAATTTTGCCATTAATGTTTTCAAATTCTGAAATTAGTTGTGTCTATTTCTAGATTTTCTGTTCTATTTTAACAGTCTATTTCTTTATTAGAACCAGACTGCTGTAATCACATATTATCTTTTCTTTTATCTATACAAGGTAGAGTTTCTCTACCTACACAAGTATATTTGAAGTTGGAGTGTTGTTAAATCATGGTAGCGAGACTGGGGTGCAGCTCTGTGATAGGGCATGTGCTTATCAGCCTATTTAAGTTCCCAGCAGTAGTCTCAACTGTAAAGTAATAGAGTTGGGCTAGATTGTCACTAAGATTATTTCTTGCTGATATTTTAAGCTGGTCTTAATTATCTTGTTCTTAGAAGAGTTTTGAAAAGCATTGGGCTTCTTAGTGAATAAGGCTATTTTGTTATGTATATATACTACAAAATGAAATTTGAAGTTTGAAAGTTAATAAGTAATACCTTTTTTTCCTCAGAAGGATTTGATTATAATGAAGAAGAACGGTATGACTGTAAAGGGGCCGAACTGTTTGGAAATCAGCGGAGATTTCCTGGACATCTATTTTGGGACTTTAAGGTATAGCTAAAAGTGAAAAATCAAGTATCAAATACTTGAAATGCTGAACACATAAAGAATGGTATGAATTTGTATTTTATCTGATGTTTTTCCCCAGCATATATGAATCATCTTTTTAAAAAAATGCCGTTTCACTATTTCCAAAAAATAATTTGAAGTAATTTTAGTAAATTTAGTAAATTTTAATAAAAGTCAAGTAAAATGTAATAACTATTACACTATTTGAGAAGAAAAACATGTAATCACAATATTTTGGGAGGCTGAGACAATATGATTATAAGTTTGAGCCAACTTAGGCAACTTAACAAGTTAGCAAAACCCTGTTTCAGAATTTTGGAGGGTTCAGGGTGGGGGATGTAGTCCAGAGCAGAGGTCCTGCATTCAGGCCCTACTAAATAATGCTTATACAATTTTAACCATTTATAAATTGTGTGAATTTTAACTTAATTTTTAGGATCGCTCAAGTAGAAATTTTAATTATATCATTTCAACAGATAAATATCTTAGGTGAAAAGGATGATACACCAGTTCATTTCTGTGACAAATGCGGACTCCCTATTAAAATCTATGGACGAATGGTAAGCATTAATAAATTGAACCCTGTCTTTGAAATGTAAGTATTTGTATAGAGGTAAGATTCTAAAATTTAAATAGATGTTTATCTTTGTTTAATGACTACGTTTGCAACATGTTTAAGTATGGCATAGCTAAGGAAATTTTGGGAATACTCTGAATTTAATGTAATTATTATTTTACTACTTTGGAACAGTTTCAGTAGGATGAGACAGAACATGTCTGTAAGTGTTAACACACTGTAAGTGTGTTTCAGGAGCTTCTAACATCCAGGAGCTGTGGTTGACGTTTGTAGAGTTTATACCTCAAGAAAGTGTAAGCAGATGTACATGCATACATTTATTAGGGAAGGGGCCAAAATTCTGAAGATGTTCTCAAAAGGCTTTGTGAGTAAAAAAGGTTAACTACTTCTTTTACATAGTTAGTACTTAATAAAATGTTCATTTTAAGATTCTCATGTGCTTTCTTTGTGTAGATCATTTTATGCTTACTGTTTTTTATGGAAATATTTTAAATTGTTTCAATCTGTTAGCTATCAATTTGTTAATTATATTATCTTTGTTTACAGATTCCATGCAAACATGTTTTTTGCTATGACTGTGCTATTCTACATGAAAAAAAGGGAGATAAGATGTGTCCAGGGTAAGATGAGATCATCTTTATATTTTAAGTAGTAGAATTTGCAGTAAAATGATTTATAAACTGGGTTAAAGGCAGGGTGTGATGTAAACCAGAAAAGGGATCAGACCTGTAGACATAGGTAAGATTTCTGTGTGAGGCTGGCATTCACTTTAACCTTTTTGGTTTTTTTTTTCTTTTTTTGAGACAGGGCCTCACTTTGTAACCTGAGTTTACTATGTAGCCCAGGCAAGCCTGGGACTCAGCAATCCTCCTGTCTCTGCCTCCTGAGTGCTGGGATTACAGGCATGAGCCACCACGTCTGGCACTGTGGTGTGTGGTACTGATTGCTGGTAGGCGTGAGTCACCATGCCTGGTATTGTTGTATGTAGTTACTGGGGATCGAACCAGGGTCCTTGCACTTGCTAGGCAGATGCCAGAACCACTGAGCTAAATCTCTGGCCCTCTCACTTTAACCTTTTTAAAATAGGGCTAGCCAGGTACTCTTCAATCAGTTCAGATGAGACTGGATGTATTCAGGGTGGTATGGCTGTAGACTCTTCAGTTGGTTAAAATTGGTCAAAATGATGAAATTCATCTGCTACCATAGGCTTGGTATTATAAGCCAAAATCAATTATTTTTGTAAAAAAATAATTACTATCATTGTGTGTTAAAATGTCAGTATTTAAAAGGACATTTAGTTTTCAAGATATTGAATGTCATTTGAGTTAGCCATCCGCCTTGTGGTCCTTAGCTGTTTTTGAGCAGAAACTTACCTTGATTTACAGACCCTGGTCAGGAGGGAGGAAATGGCAGCCAGAATTAATGGAAATACTGTATGCTGTCACTCTTGGTCATCACCCAAAAGAAGTACCTCATACACTGTTAACTTGAAGATGTTTCTCAGTTTACATAGCAAAGTTGAAGCAAAAATGAGATATATGCAGGGCCGAAGATTTAGCTCAGTGGTTCCAGTGCCTGCCTAGTGAGCACAAGGTCCCTGGTTCGATCCCCCAGTAACTACATAAAACTACTGGTGTGGTGACTTACACCCACCAGCAATCGGTACCATATACCACAATGCCAGGTGTGGTGGCTCACGCCTGTAATCCCAGCACTCAGAAGGCAGAGGCAGGAGAATTGCTGTGCATTCAAAGCTTGCCTAGGTTACATAGTGAGCTCAGGGCCAACCTGAACTACAAAGCAAGACCCTGTCTCAAAAAAAGAAAAAAAAAAAAAAAAAACAGATGACCAGCCACTAAAAGGAAGTATGCAAGTGTCAACAAGGAGCGCCGGCCTTATAACAAGGATGGAAAAGTAGACATCATTTAAAATAATTAATACAGAACCACTTAATACAGTGTCACATGACCTGACATACATATTCAGTGGTAAGTTTATACCTATGTAGTCCCTTAAGTAGTGATTAAATACTGTCATTTTCATTGTTTCATTTAATCTTAAGAATACTCCAGAGTAATGTAAAATAGCTACAGAAACACTGTGGGTTAGGTAGATACATATTTTAACCCCATTTTACAAATGAGGAAACAAACATAAAGTGGTTAAATGACTTCCAGATTACAGAGCCGATGTTATCAGACCCATTTCTTTGGATTTCAAGTTCTGTTCTCTTTTTACTATGTCAAGAAGACTTTAAAGACAAGAATGGATTAAATAGAAATGAACAGTAGCTATTTAGTTTGACCATGGATCATTAAGAAAACATTGAGTTAAATTTAGTGCTCTCAATTTAGATAGGCAGGAAAATGTACCATTTTTTAGAAGTAGATTTGTCTGAAAATTCAGAAAAACTGAAGGGGTGCTGAATTGAAGTTTTTAGGTTAAGAACCCCAGTGGTTAAGAGGATCCTCTTGATAGTACTTGGGAGTATCTTCCACTTAGCATTGTTGCTTAATAAATACTGTTCACTGATACTGTACTGTATAAATTTGAATTCTGTGTTTGTAAGTGGCAGATTTTTTTTTCCTTTCAAATGGATATAAAGCACAAGTTATTTGTGAAAGTTAAATTCTAGGTTTGGGAGGTATAAGGCCTCTAAAGACATACTCTAATAATATGATTACGAGTTCTGAGGTTGATAGAAATGTGGATGATTAGTGGCTAAAGCTAGAAAGTAAACAAAATTATAGGCTCACTTAGAATTTTTAATTGTGAACTTTTGCTATATGTTACATAAAAATTTTAAAGTAGCCATATTTTCAGAAAGAAATATATTTACATTATTTTTAATAAATCAATTTTTTTCCCCTTCTGATTTAGCTGTAGTGATCCAGTGCAGCGAATTGAACAGTGTACACGAGGTTCTCTCTTCATGTGTAGCATTGTTCAGGGGTGCAAGAGAACGTATTTGTCTCAGAGAGACTTACAGGCTCATATCAACCATCGCCACATGAGAGCTGGAAAACCTGTTACCCGGGCTTCGCTTGAAAATGTTCATCCTCCTATTGCCCCCCCACCTGCTGAAATCCCTGAGCGCTTCATAATGCCACCAGACAAGCACCATATGAGCCATATTCCGCCAAAGCAGCACATCATGATGCCACCACCTCCTCTGCAGCATGTGCCACACGAGCACTATAATCAGCCGCATGAGGACATCAGGGCTCCTCCAGCAGAGTTGTCCATGGCTCCGCCACCACCTCGCTCGGTCAGTCAGGAAACCTTTCGTATTTCAACAAGAAAACACAGCAATTTAATAACTGTCCCTATTCAGGATGACTCCAATTCAGGTGCTAGAGAACCACCACCTCCTGCCCCAGCACCTGCTCACCATCATCCTGAATATCAGGGTCAACCAGTGGTTTCGCACCCTCATCATATTATGCCTCCGCAGCAACATTATGCGCCACCCCCTCCTCCTCCACCACCAATAAGCCATCCAATGCCACATCCTCCCCAGGCTGCAGGTACTCCTCACTTGGTGTATAGCCAAGCTCCACCTCCACCAATGACCTCTGCTCCACCACCAATAACCCCTCCCCCTGGACATATTATTGCCCAGATGCCACCTTATATGAATCATCCTCCTCCAGGACCTCCCCCACCTCAGCATGGTGGTCCACCTGTAACTGCACCCCCTCCTCACCATTACAATCCTAACTCTTTACCCCAGTTTACTGAAGATCAAGGAACGCTCAGCCCTCCATTTACACAACCAGGGGGAATGAGTCCTGGTATATGGCCTGCACCAAGAGGGCCACCTCCTCCTCCAAGAATGCAGGGTCCACCTTCTCAAACCCCACTTCCTGGACCACATCATCCAGATCAGACAAGATATAGACCGTATTACCAATGATAATAGTGTTCTGAACTGAAGACACGATGAGGAAAAAATTGTACTTATAGTCAGTCTTTTTATTGAGCTTTGACTGTTTTGGGAAGGAAAGTACCTCTTACGAAGGTGGTTATAAGACACATAGAGTCTTTTGTCTCTTAAAATGGTTTTCAATTTTGACCTTAGGATTGATCCTATAGTGCAGTTAAGTGGCTCAGTTGAGCACAGCCACATTTTAACAACTTTGTTCCCCCAGTGTGGAAAATTGACTTAGAAGCAGCCATTTGTAAAAAAAAAAATTTGAAAAATTTTCATCGTTCCACTTTCAAAAGTATTGGGTAAACCCATTGTTTAGTTTTTCTTGTGATAAATTTTGTTAACCTGTGTAAGGATTAAATTTCAATATGGTTGTAAAAATGCTATTTTTATGTGAATTTAAGTGCAGCCACATTACTGTTTTTTAAAATCATGTTTTACCACTAATTTCCCAAAGTTATAATAAAATCCTAAAAGTAGAATTTGCTTAAGGCAGACTGTTAAATGTTAGCGATTATTTCACATTTTAGGCACTGAAATTTTGAGATACAGTAACTATGTAATGCATTTCACTTGGATGCCTTTTTGTGTTTAGGCAGCCTTAGGAACACCAGAATACATTGGAATTCCAGTACTAAGCTGTTGGTGATATTAAAAGGCATTCTGTTTGTTTGAGACCATGCAGCCAAAGTAATACTCTACAGGCTCCAAGCCGGGGGAGGGGTGTGCTGTTACTCATTGCTTTCTTGAGTGGTTGGAATCACATGATGCATCACACTGATCTTAAGTAACATTATTTTATAGAACTGTTAAAATGGTATTATTTAGATGAAATATTTTCTCTGTTCATTGTTTTAAACTACATATTTAGGGCTGATAGGCTTTATAGAAATTCTCATTTCATGGTAGTTTAAATGTGCTTATGTGGGTTCTTGTTTATTGGGTTTTAAACTAAAATTGAAATGCTTTGGAGGAATTTGAATAATGTATTAATGAAGAGTGTTTTCTTGTAATGACAAACTAGCATTTGCTCAGGTTTCATTGCTTGTGTGAAGGGTTTTTCCTATAACTTGAAATTTAAAAACTATTATTTTCTGTTCCTTTTGTTGTCAAGCAATCTCAACTAGTAACATTTTAGCATGGCATCAACAATGATGACTACCAGCTAATGCTATATTGGAGAAGAGAAAAGTAATGACTAAAGTATGAGTTTCAGTGCTTTATAGGTGCCTTTAGAGTCAGCTTTTGCATTATAGGGGCTTGTTATAGTCCAGCTAAGGTGACCACTTAACAGTTTATACAGATCTCATATGTATAAATCAAGATTCTTAGGATATTATTATATATCCTTTGAATAAACCCCTGTGAACTTTTCTTCCCTCCTAAAATGGTGCATAATATAAACATGACGTGTAGTATGCAGATAGCATTTATTAGGTAGTTTGTAGTGTATAAGTTGAGAACATACTTTTACAACAAAGGGTGAACTATTTGCTAATTTACCATTTTATTCTGTCAGGTACAAGCAAAGAAATTTTCATTTTTGGATAATCAGTTACAAAACTTTCTGAACTTACCAGTTAAGAAAATAATGTAAATGGCCATTTCACTCTTGACTGGCCAAAAATAACTAATAAATTTTTTTGTTAAGTGATTTTTCTCATTTAGCAGTTTGAGGGAGTAGTTTGTTAATGCACTATTTCTAGTGAGAAATTCTTGTTCTTAGCATGAGAGTGAACTAGTGTGAAGTATTGGTAATGAGTGCTTCTATCATATTACTGTAGGTACTTGGACTGGTGCAAACTTGATTCCTTTTCATGCCCCTGTTTGGGAGCTGTTAAAATATTACTGTTAAAAATCCAAACCTTTTTTTTGTCATGTAATTAGAAAATAGCCAAATTCACTGTAGAGCTTCTCAGCTATTTATGAAGAGCTCTTCTGCTTTTACTGAAATTCGTTAGCATCAAATGTAGTGAGAAACCACCTGGCCTGTGTTTTGGACAAAAAAAAAAAAAAATCAGTATCATGATAAAATTCCATATGTTAAAAGAATTCCTATAGGCTTTTAAAAATGGTTGAAGTTAGGCTTAATAAACATGTTATGCAGGGAGGCAGATCAGGTGAATGTCTTGTAGCAGACAAAAATTTTTAAGTGGTGTTAGACTTGAATTCATCAGTTAATTTTTTGAATGAGGGTGGGTGGGTAGAAGGAAGACAAAATTATTGTTAGTGTTTCTTAAGGAAAAAGATGTGAATCCCAGCCTTATTTCAGGGAAACTTTTGAAGGTATGATGGACATAAGTCTAATGTATGTATGTTTCATTATATTGCTCTTAAGACTACTGAGGTGGCAGTTTAATTCTTAAAAACAATAAAATGGAAGCATAAATGCAGTTTTGCCTAGATGAATTTTTACCTAATGATGATACATTTGGGACCATGCAAGATTTTTCATGTTTATGATAAAGCTTTCTACAGTAAAATTAGATTCACTTTTTAAAAATTAAAGCCAGCAACTTGAAAATTAATACTTTGATGGCATGTTTGTTCAGAATATAATCAATATTTGGGGAAACAGCCATTGCAAAGACTAGAATGGACTATTCATTTTGCCCTGTAAAACCTTCTTGGTAAAATTGTGTTAATACTGGTCAGATGTAACAAATATAAATAGGAATATATTTTATCATTTTAAAAACCTACAGAAAGTGGCTACTTACTGTATGAAGTATATAGAACCACTTTAAAGTTTTATTCACACTCATTGAAAAAAATGTTTCATCGCTTTTGAAACTACAGTCCTGTCTTCAGATTAAAAGAAAAAAATCTTACAAATATGTGAAACACTTTTCTCAGATTACCCATCAGGTTATTGTAGATTGATATTAAGTGTAGATTGAAGTGACATAGTCACATTCATACTTTATCCTCATTAAAGTTAACTTATTTTTTTACTGATTTATCACGTTTGTTAAAATAGCATCCTAATCTACACTAAATGTATTTCTTGGCCTATATCCATTAAACTATCATCTAGAATATAAAGGTTTCTTCATTCAAATGTTTTAGGCATAGTGCTAAGCACTTAAGATACAAAGACTAGAGCAATCCCTAAATAATATGCCATGTTTAGAAGTGTGATAAAATGAAATGGAAAGGAGAGAAGGGATATCTGGGTAGTAGTAGTTTGTGATAGTAAATAGGGGAGAAAAAGAGACATCTGAGCAAGGATATCAAATAGGTAAAAACCTCATAACCATCGAGCAAAGCTTTCCAAGCAGAGTGCATGGTCTGTAAAGGCCTCAGGTGGGACCGTGGATTTGAGGACTAGCAGATAAGTGGAATCAGGTGAGTGAGAATCACAAGCTAGAATTTACTTAGCTCACTGGTAGCACTGGCACCACCACCATACACAATAAAAGTAAAATGTAATGGAACAGGGAAATCACAGATACTTTAAGCATCATAAGATCTTGACCTTATTCTTATGGGAAGCCTGAACAAAGGATTGGAATAATATGGCTCTTTGCAAAAGGATCTATTCTGGTTTTGTGTTGAAGACAAAGGTGGAAATAGAGACCAGTCAGAAAGATGTTTTAATTATATGAGATAGTGGTAGTATTAAGGTACTGAGATTAGGTGGTGTATGGAAGGATACACATGGAAACGATGTGTTAAATGTGGGCATGTAGTATGACTTTGCCCTTTAAGTGCTCACATTTTTTTCCTCTTGTTTTTAAAAATTACAATTATTAAGGCATATTCATTGTACAGATCAACGAGTAACATTTCCATGCCTACATGTATTGTACTTTGATCACATCTGATCTCTGTACCATCTCTTTAACTTCACTTTTTTCCCCTCCCCCTGGTTTCCTTCCCTAATAGTCTGTCTTTTAAGTTTTCACTTATGACTGCCATACTTGTCTTGGTGTTTGGCTTATGTCTGTTCACCTGATACTCTCCAGTTCCCTCCATTTTCCTGCAGCTCACATGATCTTTTGGTTGAATAATCTGTTGTGTATGCCATATTTTCTTTTATCTATCTGTTAACAGGCACCTAGGCTGACTCTATAACTTGGCTACTGTGAATAATGGCACAATAAATATGATAATGCAGGTATTTCTTTTGTATGCTGACTTCATTTCCTTTAGGTGTATGTGCATACTAGTTCTGGTTTTTTTGAAAAACCATATTGTTTTTCTTAGTGGTTGCACTACTTTGCATTCCCATCAATGGTGTACAAGGTTCTTCCCACCCCCATCCTGACTAACATTAAATTTTTGTTTTGTTGATAATTCATAGACATTCTGACTTGGGTGAGATAGAATCTCAGTGAAGCTCTGATTTGGATTTCCCTGATGGCTACAGATTTTTTTTCATGTATTTATTGGGCTGTTGTACTTCTTTTGAAAAGTATCTATTCAGATCATTTACCCATTTATTCATTAGACTATTTGTCCTGTTTGTGAATTTTTAGGTCTTTATACATTCTGGATATTAATCCTCTGTGAGAAGAAGAGCCAGCAAAAATTTTCTCCCACTTTGTAACTTGTAACTTTGTCTCATGAAATCTCATTTGTTAGTTGCTGCTTCTAGTTTCTGAGCTGTTTTCCTTTTTGAGTGTATGTTGCCTGTACCAATATCTTGAGTGTTTTCCTCGTAGCTGTACATTTCCCTTCTAGAACTGCTTTTACTGTATCCTACTGGTTCTTATATGTTGTTTCCATTTTTAAAATAAATTGAGCTTATTGGTACATTTTAGGGATACATTCATCACTGAGAATATATATTACCTGTATATATTTTGATTATTGCTTTTTCCTCTTCCCCTGTCCCCTTCAATCTTTGAACCCCCATATATACATAGGCTTTGTGTCTGGTTTTTTTCCTTATCGTCAAATTTCTTCTTTCCCTTCTTATTTGATTCTGGGAGTTTTAAATTTTCCCTGATTTCTTCAATGTGTCTTTGCTAATGAAGTGAATTTCTCTCTCCCTCCCCTCCCTCCCTCTCTCCCTCCCTCCCTTCCTTCCTTCCTTCCCTCCCTCCCTCCCTTCCTCCCTCAGGTCCTTGTGCTTCCAAGGTAGGCATGGTACCACTTGAGCTAAATCCCTAGTTAGTTAAGTTTCTTACACACAGCAGATTGTTCAATCTTCTTTGTAGTATAATCAGCCAGTCTGTCTTTTAGCTGGAGTGTTAAAACTACTTATATTCATGGTTATTATTGAAAGCTATGTTGTAGTTCCTGTAATTTTTTTCTGGCTGTTTTGAAAAATGTACATCACTTTTTCTTCCTTATCCATCTTCAGGGTTTGATGATTTGCTTATTTGTGTCTGATTCTTTGCTAATTCTCATTTATCTACTCTTCAGGTTGAAGGATTTTTCTAAATATCTTCTTTGGTTTTGTATTTCAATAGCCAGAAATTCCTTAGCTTCTGCTTATTTTGGAAGGTCTTTATTTTTCCTTTGATTCTGAAGGATAACTGCTGGATCTAGATTGGCAATTATCTTCTTTCAGAGGTTGAAATATATCATTCCATGCCCACTTGGCCTTTAGAGAGAGTTTGTGCTTCAGAGAAATCTACTTTTCCTTTGATGGATTTACCTTTATAAATTACTTCACTGCAGTTTGCAGTGTTATTTCTTTGGTATGTAGTGTTGTTGGTTTAATTTTTTTTTTTTTTTTGAGACAGGGTCTTGCTTTGTAGTTCAGGCTGGCCCTGAGCTCACTATGTAACCCAGGCAAGCCTTGAACTCAGCAATCCTCGTGTCTCTGCCTCCCGAGTGCTGGGTTTACAGGCGTAAGCCACCATGCCTGGCAGCAGTTTAATTTTAATAGATTGAGATCTTCTGGTCATATCTATTTGGGGCCCTAAATGGCTTCTATACTTGGATATCCATTACTTTCCCTAGGTTTGGAAAATTTTAAGCTATTATTTCATTGAATAATTTTTCTATACCTTTAATATTTTTTCTGTACCTTAATTTTTCTATAGCCTGTAAATTTAACTCTCTCATTTATTCTGATTATACATATTTCTTCTCTTTACTGGTGTCTGTCAGGTTTTGTATTGTTTAGTATTTTTCCTTTACTGTCTGAATGTGATATTCATTTACATTGTCTTCAAGTCCTGTATTAATTTTTTCTACTTGATCCAGTCTATTGGTGAAGCTTTCAACTGTTTTTTTTTTTTTTTTTTTTTTTTTTTTTTTTTTTTTTTTTTTTTTTTTTTTTTTTTTTTTTTTTTTTTTTTTTT
>PVIC010011194.1:0-41863 GCA_004025085.1 Thryonomys swinderianus
CTTTGGCTGTGCAGAAGCTTTTCAGTAGGATGAGATCCCATTTGTTGATTCTTTCTGCTAGTTCTTGTGCTATAGAGGTTTTATTCATAAAGTCTCTGCCTAAGCCAATGTCTCCAAGAGTTTTACCTAGCCTGTTTTCCAGCAGGCTTATTGTTTCTGTTTTAATGTTTAAGTCTCATATCCATTGTGAGTTTAGTTTCGTGCATGGTGAAAGAGATAGGTCTAGCCAGAAAGTGGAAAGATATACCTTGTTCCTGGGTAGGGAGAACCAACATCATCAAAATGGCTATACTCCCACAGCTACTATACAGATTCAATGCAATTCCAACTGAAATTCCAACGGTATACTTCACAGAGTTAGAGAAAATAATACAAAAATTCATCTGGAAACACAAGAAACCTAGAATAGCAAAAGCAATTCTAAACAACCACGACATGGCAGGGGGTATTACAATCCCCAATTTAAAACTCTACTATAAAGCCGCTGTGATAAAAACTGCATGGTACTGGCAAAGTAACAGACCCAAGGACCAGTGGAATAGATTAGAAGACCCAGAAACAATTCCGGATACACTAAGCCACCTTACCTTTGACAAAGGAGGCAAACATCCCTAATGGAAGAAAGACAGCCTCTTTAACAAATGTTGCTGGAAAAACTGTGCCTTAACCTACCAAAAGCTAAAGCTAGACCTATCTCTTTCAGTCTCTTTTTAACTTGGCTTAAGGCAAGTTATTCAAGTCCCAGTAACTCACTAAGTTGCTCTGGTTTGGTTCCAACTTGTGACCCTCCTGCCCGAGGCCCCAAGACTGCTAGAACTGCAAACAGCTACCCACCACATTCCTGGCTGGTTTTATTTTCCAGACTTTCAGTAGAGTGAATTCTGTTCACTGATGGTAAATCAGCCTTGTGTACCCTAAGCTAAATGTCACTTGTTTGTGGTGTATTTCTAAAATTCAAACATTCCAAATCAATCTGTTAAGGTTTTGTTTAGAATTTTTGTATCTATTTTAATGAGTGTTATTGTTTTATAATTTTTGGAAATAAATGTCTGGTTTGATATCAGAATATTTCTACACTCATAAAAAGACTTGAGAAGTGCTCATTTTGGTCCAGTTTTCTAGAAGAGTTTGTATAAAAATTATATTATTTTTCCCCTAAACATTTTTCAGAATGTTACTGCAGTAAGTTTATCTTGACTTTCTCTTTGTAGTTAACTTATCACCGTGGACCCCAATTTTTAATAGATTGTGTATTAGTCGCCTTCTTTTACTAAGGTACAATGTCTGACACCCACAACTCTAAGGAGGAGAGGTTTGTTTTGGCTCACAGTTTGTAGAGGTTTTAGTCCATAGTCCAAGGCAGGGCGGCATGGCAGAGGAGAAACAGCTCATGGCAGGATGGGCAGGGAACAGTGAAAAGGGAGGAGGAGAGAGAAATAAATTGTTCCAGGTCACAGGACCACCTCCTCCAGTCAGGCTCCACCTCCCAAGAGATTCATCCATGGATTAATCCAGTGTGACTATCAGATCTCTGTGATCCAATCACCTCTTTTTTTTTTTTTTTTTTTTGAGACAGGGTCTCACTTCGCAGTTCAGGCTGGCCCTGAGCTCACTATGGAGCCCAGGCAAGCCTTGAACTCAGCAATCCTCCTGTCTCTGCCTCCCAAGTGCTGGGATTACAGGCATGAGCCACCACGCCCAGCACTCCAATCACCTCTTGAAACCCCCACTTATGAGACTTTGGGGGACATCTAGGCAAAAACTATAACAGATTTTATATTCAATTCTATTCAGTTCAAAATATTTTCTATTTTTCCATTTTGATTTCTTGTTTGACCTATGTGTTATTTAGAAGTTCATTATTTAGTTTCCAACTATGTAAAAATTTTCCATTTCTCTTTCTATGATTGATTTCTAATTTTATTATATTATGGTCAAAGCACAACATTTCTAGTATTTGAATCCTTCTCAGCTCCTTAACTAACTTACTGTAACTTTTTTGTGTCACAAAAAATGGTTGATTTTAGAAAAAGTTTCATTTTTGCTCACAGGAAATGGACACTCTGCTGTTTGAAGTCTGTTCAAATCAGCAAATGACGTTTAATTAAATATTCTATGTCCTTACCACTTTTCCCCAGTGCTTCTATCAAATACTGAGAGAAGGTTGTTGAAATCTGTCACTACAGTTATACAATTCTGTCTCCCTGCAGTTTTATCAGTTTTTGCCTCATGTGTATTGAGGCTCTGTTATTCTATCTTCTTGACGAGTTGACAAACTTCTTTAAGACACTGCATGGTCTGCCTGGTAATATTCTTCATTCTAAATGTACCACATTAGATAAAAGCACAGTCACTCCAATAATCTTTTGCTTAGTAAAAAATGGATTATTTTTCCCATCTTTTTCATTAATCTCTTTTTGTCTTTGTACATGGGAGTCTTTTGCCATTATTGTTGTTGTTGCTATTGTTACTGTTTGTTACGAAAAATGAACCCAGGCCTTCATGCTGAGCTGTACCCTCATCCCTTTTGCTTTGTATTTTGAGACAAGGTCTCACTAAGTCACCAAGTTTCCCTGGACATGCAATCCTCCTGCCTCAGCCTACCAGAGTGCTGAGATTATAGGAGTATGGTCACCATGCCCAGCAACATGTATGTTTTATAGTCAACATGTATTTCAGTCTTTTATGCAAAGCTGCCTTTTAAATGGAATATTTAAAACCATTTTGCGTAAGATTTTCATCTGGTGTACTTCAACATTTTTCATAGCGAGGGTCTGCAAGTGATAAGTCACTTCAGCAACTGTGCAGTTAGAAAAACTGTTGTCACTGTCATGGGCACTGTGGGAGTTGTAAGAATTGTGCTCTGTAAGCTTTCTACTAATTCCTTCCCAACTTTGGAAGTCCACTCACACCCTAAGCTGTAGGCTACCCAGCTGGGTTCTTGTAGAGCAATCTCCACACATCTCTGTGGTTCTTTCTCAGTGCAGTATGTGCCTTTCCTCTCTCTAGTACTTTGCCTCGTATCCTGTGGCTGCCTTGGCCTCCTGAGGTCTTAAGATCCTTCTCAGCTTCCGGAGTTTGCTAGGATCCCTGCATGCCCTCTACAGCATCTCCCAGAAACCTCTGCCCAGTGAAAACCTGAGACAAACACAGAGCTCCATTTTCTTGTTTCCAGTCGCTCAGAAATCACCTCACTTGGTTGTCTCACCACACGGGTCCTGAAAAGCATTGTTCATATGTTCTATCTGTCTTTTAGTCACTACCAACAAGGGTGAATCAACCTCTCATACCCCATGCTGGCCCATTTACACACATTCTAAATGTACAAACCATGATACCAAAGATCATTTGAGTGTTCAATTTTTTAAAAAAAATGTATTGCAATAAAAGGTTTTGCTATCAATTCCCTTCAAAATACTCCCCCTTGTTTTCAGCACACTTACCCATCATTCCTGCCACCTTTTGCTTTTTAAGATAGGGTCTTGCCATGTAGCTTGGGCTGGCCTTGAACTTGGGGTGATCCTCCTGCCTCAGCTTCCTAAGTGCTAGGATTATAGCACCAGCTCACTTGGCTTCTTGCCTCTTTCTGCAGCAGCTCTAGAGTGTTCTTTCCTGAGTATTATCAGCGATGTAGCTGTGGCTCCTCAAGGTACTGAGTAGATTCAAAACATTGTGTTTTCATGGTTATGTTGACTTTGGGGAAGAGCTAGGAGTTGTGTAGAACCAGGTCCAATTGATAAGGTAGAAGAGGACACAGTGCCATGTTTTCATTTGACAGTAAATGTTTTGTATCCATTCAAGGCATTGAAGTAGCCACAAAAAAACACTCACAAAAATAAAAAAAACTTACAGGTCTGTTTCATAAAGTAGAAAGGACAATGCAATAAGTGTGTTTGAAGCACAGGAAATAGAGTAAGGGAGAATAATGGCAATATGTCTTTACTATAATAATTGTGTATTTCTGTGTTTATCATAATTTTTGATCACACAGTATATATGTGGTGAATTTTTCTTATGCACAAATTCTGTAGTTGTGAGTTCATCCAGTCACTAGTACACATTTGTAACCCTAAAGTCTATGCCCGTGACACATTTTCAGATGTGCACAGAGTAGCAAAAAATTAGAGTAACGGAGCACAAGGACCCAGCTAAATCACACTAGACTCTTTGGCCTTCCTCCGGAACCATAAACAAGTGTCCTTCCTCTTCGGAATCTAGCAAGTACCACAATCCTCACATTTATGTGCTTTTTTTGGTGAGCTGGCTGTTCAGAATGGCCCTCAATGTAGCTCTACAGTGCTAGCTACAGCTCTGAAGCACAAAGAAACTAGGATGTGACCTATGTGAAAGGGACACATGTAGGACCAGCTTTTTCCTCTCATGATTACAGTACTGAGAGTGAGTTCCCTGTTAATGACTTAATACCATATATATGTTGTCTTTACACAGAGATACAAATAAAAAGGTTTTGCGTCCATTGGTTCACCAAAGTATTGTGACCAGAGACCCACAAAGGCATAATCCTATGTTTCTAGTATTTGCTAATTCAGTGTTCATATTGGCTTTATGAAATAAAGAATGTAACCACTAGGAATAATGGAGAATAAATTCTATTTTAACACTGGCATAAGTACGTCAATATCCCCATTCTAGCAGAAGTTTCCCATGCTATGCTCACACTCATGATGTGAAGAAATAATTCAAGCTAGGTTGCTGTAATTACCTTAGGGTCAAGGAAAGATTAAATAGCAAGGAAGAGCAAAAACCTGAAGGGTATTCAGAATTATGAGTTTACTGCCAGTATTATTGTTTCCTCAAACAGAGTGACCTCGTTCACCAGAGGAGAAAAGTAATTCTCCTAGCTTTTCCTTACAAGTTATTTTGCCAAACACACACACACACACACACACACACACACACACCCTTTCATAGTTCATTCATTCCACAGACATGCTTTCACTCCTGTGATGAGCCTGACCCCATGCTAAGGTTGAGGAAAGGAGCTAAGAAACTGGATTCTTCCTCCATTGAAGGATCAGATGAGGTGGGAGAGAACAGAGAAGCAACATCAGTGCAGGGCACCGGTGCTAGGACACATGCGTGTCTGGATGTGGCCAAATGCATGGAAAATCTCCATCAAGTTTGGCAGGGGAAAGGGAAAGAGAGAGCCAACAGCCAGCCCTTGGGCCATGTTGGAAGAAAGGAATTCAGATCCTTTGAACAGGAGTTCCCCAAGGGAAAGACAGTTGGTGAAACCACATACTGAAGACCCTAGAGAGACCTGAGGGGAAATTAGACATTAGGGTAGAGAGAGAAGCAAGTTTATGCAAATCATTGTCGGCCAGGTATAAGATTTTGGAGTTTACTCTGCAGCCTAGTAAGAACAATGGAAGAGTCTGAGGCAGGAGATTAACATGGCCGGATGTGCAATTTTGAACGGATTTGCTAAAGAGCAACACCAGAGGCAAGAAGAGAAGCAGAGTTTGCTACAATAATCAGCAGGTGAGATACCTGTGGTCCAGCCCAGAGCAGTGCTACTCTGAGAACTCCCACCCCGTGTCCTTCCCCCATTAAACCCTCTACTCTGCCCACCCAGGTCATTTCTTTCAGACTTTTGCTATCACAGGGTGGATTTCTCTCGTTGAGTCATACTACGTGTGTCCTCCTTTGCCTGCCTGGAAAGCATCCATTCATCCGGATACACACTTTCAAGCCTTTGCCAACCTCTGCAAGCAGAGTCCTTTTGTACTTAGTCTCTGCGTTCATCGTTCATCTTTACCGTAAATGCTTCAAGATGAGTGAGTAAGCCATGCCCGGCTCCTGTAACCCCAGCACTCTGGGAAGCTGAGGCGGAAGAATCCCAAGTTTGAGCCCAGCCTGAACAACTTAGGAATGTAGCAAGACCTTGCCTCAAAGTGTAAACATGGTCCAAAATGCATAATCGGTATTGTGAGATAGGAAGAAAATCTCAAAAGGTAAAGGAAACTGCAGGGGGGACAGAGGAAAGCAAAGAGAGAAAAACTGAACATAAAGAGAAAACTATAAAAACACAGTTTATGTACATGGGGGGTGCAGGGATTGGAAGGTGGACAGAGAAATGGGCAAAAATAAAAATCAATATATATCTTTTCTCCGGTATGAGAAACTGAAGATGTCACTGAGTTCTAGAATGTCTGATGGATATTGTGAAATAGAAAATATTCAAAGGAAAATGTGGTGGAGTGAGTAAAGAGGGATAAAAAATGTGATGGTAATAAAAAAGAGAAACAAAGCTCACGTATTTAGGGAGTGGGGGCTTGTAGGGTGGGTAGGAGAGTGGGAAAAAAATAAGAATTAAATTGTGTCATATACTGGTACAAATTCCCAGTACCGAGTGTGATCATGATGTGCATATACAATGTACCAATAAAGATAAAAATTAATAATAAAAAATCTATATATCACGTAAATAGGGAAAAATTCTCCATGATGAATATGATTATAACATATACCTAAAATGTGCCAATAAACTCAATATAAAACATATAAAAACAGGTAAGGATATAATACAGTGCCCAAACCCTGATTTCAATCACTAGTCGTAGAAAAATAAAAGCCAGATAAGTACTCATTACTTAGTTTAAGGCTTCCGTAGATTGAGATCTCCCTGAGGGCAAGGATTAGGGGTTCTGCACAATGTACATGAAAGAACACAACTGTTGTTTCCTGATTTAGGTCAGTGGCTCCTGAACCTCAGGATGTATCGGAATATCCTAGGCAACATGACCAACATGGACACACAACCTGAAGAGTTTCTCACTCAATGGTTCTAAGGTAAGAGAGGGGAATTTCTTTTTCAATGAGTTCAGAGGTGTTGCTAATGCTGCTAGCCAAGGACCCTATTAGAGAGACTCTGTCTTATATTTGCTGAGTGAGGATGCTGGGGTTAGGAAGTTTGACATCTGCACCCTCCCCTGTGCTATGGCTTCCAGAAGCACTAAACTGACCCACACACTCCCTGCTGCACTTCCTCCCAACAAGTATTGGAACGTATCTACCCTGACCACAGTGTTCAGCGGAAATTGCCATTCTGCTCAACCCAGAAAGAGCACCCAGAGTTCCCCAGAGCCCTCATGACACGCACCCTAGAATTTCAATCTTCCATTGTCTCCATTGCAAGTGACACTAATCGTGTACTAAATAAAAATTTTTAAAAATCCACTTTCTCTAAAAGAAGCAATAAAATGTACCATTCTTTTTTAAAGTCTGAGCTATTGTCTTGATGACTAAATGACACAAAAGCCAAACACCAGTCTGTGACAAGAGGCTGCTGAAAAGGTGGAAGGACCCAAGTGATGTCTCCTAAGTGCCAGGAATCATCTCAATGTGCTTTGCCTTGTTCTGTTTCCTCTTTACCCATGTGAGCCAGTACTGATCATCCCATTGCACCAGCAAAACAGATTTTCTTGAAATCTATTTTCTCCTGGTTGTTAGACCTCCCTAGAGGTACGTGTTCTATTCGGTTCATTTATTTTTCTGAAATTCTGCATAACATTTTTTTTATTTTCATTATAATCTCTTGATAATGTCACAGTTTCTCTACAAGAAAAGATAACAAAAAGCAGACAGAAATGATTTAGATGATTCTTTCATTGACTCAGTTCCAGTGGGTGAGCAGCCATGATATCCATCTCTGGAGATGTCAGCAGGTTTATATCACACCTACACATTCACATCACATTCATGTCATTGGACACAGTGCCCAATAACTACAATTTAAAGGAGAGGTCTACGTGGGCTTACAAACTTCAGAAGACTAAGTGTCTAGTCAGCTGGCTCCAAGGCAAGAAGGGCCTGGTGGGAGGGGAGGAAGGCTGCTCACACAGTGGAGGACAGGAAATAGAGTGGGGAAGGAGGAGCCAAGGGCAGAGATGTACCTTCCATACAAATGGCCAGGAGGTACATAAGAAGTGCTCCATGTCATTGGCCCTTATGTTACATACATGTACTAATTCCCCACAAGGAACATAATCATTATACAAGATAAAAATGCACTAATAAAAAAATAATAACTGGAAAGATACACACTTCTGGGTCATGCTCCCCGGGGTATCACCTCTCGCCAGGCCCCACTGGTAAGTAAGTCAGCTATTTGCACCACTTCTCCACATACATGAGAATTTGGGAGACATTTTAGCTCCAAACCATAATACCTACTAGATTCCTGGGTCTCAATACAATTTTTTAAAATTCCTTAATCATAAAATATTCTCCATTTCTCATCTTCATTTAACTTTATAGCAATTGCAAAGCCCTCAATTATTTCAGAATAATTTCTATTTATTGTCAAGCCAAATTGTTTTGAGTCTCCCAAACATTTTATCTTCTCTAGGGTTGCCTAACATAAAATAATACCTACAACCCTTTCTATTACACTATCTTGTAGACTTTTCTGATCCATTAAGTATGTGTGTGCATGCGTGTGTGTATATGTGTGTGTGTGCATGTATGAGGAACACAGTGAAAACTTCAGGTCCCCTACTTTTGCTTCTGTCTCTGGTCCTGAGGCTCCAGGTGGCATGGAGCTGTTAAACTCATCATCACTGTAGGAGTCCACCTCAGGAAGAACGTGATTGCCACTGCATTTCCAACATAATCAGGGTTCAATGTGCATTTAAAACAGATAACACAGCTTGGACACTCAGAAAACTCACACAAGTGATGTAGCTGAGTGTGGTTTTCAAAACCAAATGAACCAGAATTTGAATCTTTCCTCTGCCATTAGCCTTGTGACATGAGCAAGGTGTGGCTTTCTTTGAAACTTAGTTAAAATAATAATGACTTCTGAAGATGATTAAATGAGATAAATCATATAAATCCCAAGCATATATTAGTTGTTCTACACTGCTAGTATTCTATCTTCTCCATCAGTCTCACTCTCCTTTTTCTGTCTACCTCCCCTTCTCTCTTTCTCTTTATGTTTCAAACTTTAAATATTTACACAATGTTTTACAACCATACACATCTTCTTAACTCATGGGTGAATACCTACATCAAGTATGACAGCCATTATATACCTATAAAGAAATAAGAGCTAGGACTTATTGGGTTAGATATTAGATATTATTTAATTTGACAATAATTGCATGTAGGATAAGGATTATTCTCCCCTCTTTTTACTGAAAAGAAAAGTGAACTCAAGGAAATAAATTAATTCAGCCAAGAACACAGAGTGAGAGTTTCCAGCTACAGTGATACCTCCACAATACTCCATCATGACGGAGATACTCCAGTTTCCGATCTGGATTCTGACCTGGGATTCTCATGTTATGAGTGAACCTAACATGGAAAGTACCAGATAAATCAAAAGAAAGTGGTTCTGTGTGCCCAGGCTCTGTGAGTGTTTAATTTGGAAATTGCTTCAAAGCTTTGAGCACAGTGGTGTCTGGTACCTAAAAGATCTTGAGAAGTCACATATTTTGCAAAGTCAAAAGCCAGTTATATCTTGTGCTGATCACAACAGATACGATTAGATCTGAAACCTGCTCTTCTATTTTAGCAGACACCTTTCAATTTCCTGTATCACCTGCTCAGAGCAGAAAGATTAAGCAATTAAACAGAGCTCCTTATTTCAAAAAAGAAATGAAGTGAAAACATTTAAAACATCCCACCTCTGCTAGCATTCATTTCTCTCTCGTGAAAGGGGACTCATCTGCAGAGTATACCAAAGATAACAGTTCAGTACGAAAGGGTTTCTGAAGAGAGAAATAGAAGAATCAAGATTTAGACAGTATTAGACAGTAGTTCTCAGCTGGAGGCCACTTTGTCCATAGGGGATATTTACTAGTCTGGAGACAATCTCGACTGTTATGACTTGGAGGTATTGCTGACATTGACTAAGGAGAGGCCAGGATACTGTCAAATATCCTACAGTATAAAAGGTAACTACCCATCATCACCACTGCAGTAAACAATTACCTTGTCCACAGTGTGGCCAGGGTCAGAAATGAGAAGCTCCAATGGAATAGTTTCAGAAACAGTGACTTTGAAAAGTGAGAAGGCCCACAGCTGTATTATTATCATGGTTCTGTTTGTTGGCCAACTGGTTCTTTTGTTTCATACAATGACTGGAGCATGGCATAGTTACATAAGTGGTCTCATGTGTAGACATAGCAATTGATTCTAGACTTTTCCATGTGACTATTTGGGCTTCTGCAATGAACAGTGGCCAGTTAGAAGCAGCATTCCTCATTGGTAAGACCCTGTCTGTATGTGGTAGGCAAGATGATACAAAGAGTCCTTAGAGGAATCAGGGGATACCGGAGTAAGTATGCTACAAGCTTCTAAAAATATTTACTGTCCAATTCTAGCATCTTGAATATTTTTTTATCATCTATTAGTTTTTATTATCATCATCCTGCATAGAACACACTCTTCAAGGGCCAAGACTCCCACTAGAGTTCATGGAATGCCACAGAGGTTCTGTTAATATTCAGTGAACCACAGTAGAGTATTGAACAATGAATAAAGAAATGAGAGAACAGAGGAAGCCTAATTAGGAGTCACATATTCTCATGCCCTTTATTTCTGAGGTAAAAAGAAAGAACAGTCCTCTAGGTCTCTGGTTCCTGTATTTTCAAAAGCTAAAATCCCAATTTGCCTTATAGTGAAAGCTGGAGATCAATCACATTGCCAAGGAGTTCCTATCAAAACAAGTATCTACCTGGGAGACTGAGAATGTCCCTATCTAAGGATGCAACTCTATTTCATTCAAAAGGCTAGTGTGAGAACACAGTGTGAGTATAATTCTAACAGTCATCAGGGCTTATTGGAGACTGAGCACAAACAGGCCCAGACACAAAGCCAAACATTTCCTGTATCAGGAAGAATTTCTTCACAGAATAAAACTGGCTCCTGGCACTCAACCCTGTGTTGTCAGCCAGACTCTGCCCATGGGGAAACATCTGAAAGCTGTGTCAACAGTGAATAAGAGCTAAAGTTTCTGACTTATAATTTCAAACAGAGAAATCACTCAGCCTCTTCTTCTTCTGCTTATTTGGCCTTGAAAAATTCACTTGCTGTTGTCCTCCCCCACTGATATCTGCCTTTTTGTGTCATGGTAAAGTCCAAGTCTTCATCTCACATGGTTTCTCGGCTCCAGACTAATCTTAGTTCCACAAGACATAGGAAGCCCTCTGACCACTGGGCACATCAACCCAGTGTGTCTAAATCTAAGTTTATCATGCACACAAATACTCCATTCTTCCTTCTGTGCTTCTAATTTTATACAGCAGGGTAACTATTGGTCAAGGTAAACAAACCAGGAACTTCTGTGAACAACACCCCTCCCACACACACACCTACTTCCCACATAATCTTGATCAATCTTGACCTTTCTGATGTCTAGTTTAGTCCCCCTTATCAGTGACCAGGTTTGTCTCCTAGAAACTGGTTTGTCAGTTTGCCACAATCGCTGGACAATTGGTCTACCTCTGTTCAATCTTTCTCCATTTCTTTCTCTCTATTAGAGCCAAATGGTTCTTCTAAAACAAAACCTAATGATCTCCCTCTCCTTGAAAAATTTCAGTAATTGTGCCAACATCACAAGATGAAGTCTAAACTCTTTTAGCTTAAAAGGATTCTTGTGCTTGGTATCTGGCTGCTTCATCCTAATCAGCCTGTTTTAGTTTTTTCTAAGAAACAGAGTTTCCTTCCCTGTCTGATTATCTGGCTCCTACTCATTCCTCAAGCTGCATCAGCCCCAGCTGTGGCTCTGTGCTCCCTGCCCGCTCCGACATAGCACATCACTGTCCTGGGTTCATTTCACCTTGTACCTGTCTTCCTTGCTAAGTGGACTTTCTTAGAAGGAAAGATCATGCTGTATCCCGAGACTAACAACCAGCCCTGCAGCTGTACAGAAACAAAGTTGTCATTATCAGGACTCTGAAGTTGTGTGAGGTAGGTCAGAGCTGCCAGTGTTTAACAAGATGGAAAAGAACTCATCCTGTGATTGTCTCCTTCCTGTGCCTGCATGAGGCAGAAAAAGTCACAAGCAGAATCCCATCTGGCAGGGCTTCACAAAGTGGAGGTGACTTCGTGGAACAATTACTCTCTTCCTGAGGACAGTGGGGTGATTTGCTCTGGACTGGAAAATATTGGCCACCTTGTCCATGTCCAAGACGCAAGATGACACAGACTCACAGTGCTGTCACACACACTCACGTGATGTCCAGGACAGAGTTTCTTGGCTGCGTAACCATGGAGACCTGAGCCATCACTTACTTACCATTCTCATTGTGCATCAATTAAATCTGCTTCCATCTCTGCCTGAAAGTCTTCTGGCTTCCCTCTCAGACTCAGTTCAAGAATGTAATCTCAGAAATGTCTTCTAACCAATTTGTTCCTTCATTGTACAAATTCACCAAACAGTACTGTGTGTGTCTGCCTGTCTTCCGTGTGAGACCATGAAACCCTGTAGTGAGGACACAGTCCTGTCTATGTGCAGATATCCAGTGCTTTACAGAATTAAGGAAACCCAAGGAAAACCATGTTTCAGTGGAGAAATTTGTGAACTTGTGAAAAAGTAATCTGACGAAGGAAACAGAGAGAAAGATGATTAACACATGTAAATGCTGGAAGATTAAACCAAAGAAGAATTCATGTTGTCGGGCATGGTGGCTCACGCCTGTAATCCCAGCACTCAGGAGGCAGAGGCAGGAAGATTGCTGAGTTCGAGGCTTGCCTGGGCTACATAGTGAGCTCAGGGCCAGCCTGAACTACAAAGCAAGACCCTGTCTCAAAAAAAAAAATAATAATTCATGCAAATAAATTATATTTGTGAGTATATTCTTGTGTTAAACTTACTCTCTAAAGTGATTATGATTTGGATGCAACACGGACCCACTGTTTCCTTCACAAGAGTGTTGTAAAGTGGTAGAAATAGTAAAACTAAAAATACTCCTTATTAGAAGCTCAGCTCTACAGGTGATTGTGTTCATGCCTAGGAGCAAATTATATAAACCTACAGAAACTGGTTTTCTTCCCTGAGAGGATAAATATGTGGTGAAATTTCTCCACAGTTCTTCCCTGCCATGAATTTCTCCAAGCCCACGATTTATAGCCTGTGGTTCCCCGACTTGTGCAGCCCGCAGACACTAGTCATCAGCCTCTGTCTCCACCTCTTTCATGAAGATGTGTCTCCCCCACCATCTCTGCCTATCTGCTGGGCCGGCTATATCTCAACACCCACTCAGCCCAGCACCTCGGGTCCCTGGTTCCTCTTCAGATCACCTCCCACTGCATGCTCAGCGAGCCGTCTCCTCGTCCACCTTCAAAAGTTCCTCGAGGTCTCCTCTCCCAGAAATTCAGCTTGTCAATCCAAAACTACAAATGTCTAAATAAATAAAATGTATCACAGGGAAAGACATGTTGTCATTAATCTTCCCCAACCTCCCACTCCACCCTGCACTCCACTGATCCTATCAGATTAGCCTGGGCCTTAGATGCTCACAGGGGCTCAAGCCCTACTGGGAACTGTGCATTTGAGGAGTCTGGGTTGTGCCTCTTTTAATCATACCAAAACAATCCTCTGTTACTTGTCTCTCATTGCTGAGACAGAATACCCAACACCCAAAGTTAGAGGAAAAGATTCATTCGGCTCACAGTTTATAGAGGTTTCAATCTGTAATCAGCTGGCTCCAAGACAGTGTGGCACATGGCAGAGGGGCATCACAGAGAAGAGACAGTTCATGACACCCACACAATAGAAAAAGTAACAAGGGACCTTAACAGCATCTTTATTCCCCCCTTATCTAGACTGCTGGAATTAGGCTGGTGCCAAACCAATCAGTATACTGGTTTAGTAATCACAAGGCCCTTAATCCCAGCATCACATATTCTAGATACAGCCACCTCTTAAACCCCCACCAAGACTGCATGAGACTTTGGGGGACTCTCTAAAAACAAATTATTACACATCCTCTATTCCCCAGTGGAAAAATTGCCTTCTGTGAAACCATTCCTTGAACCTGAAAAGGTTGGGGAACTTTGAGATTAAACAACAGCAACAACAATAATAATAATAAGACCCTGGAGAAGATGGAGAGAAAAAGTACTACCAGTCCAGACAGTTGACATTGGATGCCCCCAGTACTGTCCGTGAATACCTTTCCAGAGCATCACCACTAGAACTTCAGAATGATGCTGGCATTATCAGGCCTCATGAATTTTTCCAAGTGCTACTATTTTTGAGTACACATCCATCTTGGGAGTTCATCAGATGGTGCTGTTGAAGAGCAAGATTCACAGTGGAATTTCTGAGTAGAACTGTTGGACCTGCACAAGACTCTTCTGAGCCCTGCCCTAACAGTCAGATCAATGATCCGGATCCTTCCCTCTGAGCACCTCTTGGTAGTGAGTCCTAACAAACTTTATCACTCACAAGGTATCTCCAGTTCTTCTTTCCTTTTTGTGACCCACCAAGAGATGTGATGATGATTCCTCTCCTTGTGTTAGAGAAGTTCTCTTTTTTTGTTTTTGTTTGGTTTTGCATTATTAGGGATTGAACCCAAGGCCTTCACACTGGGCTACATCTCCAGAATTTTGCTTGTTTGTTTGGAAGTACAGTAGGGTCCTGCTAAATTGCCTTGGCATGGCTCAAACTTGCATTCTTCCTGCCTCACCCTACCTCCTAGGAATGCAAACCCTATGGTGCTCTTCATGAGAGGAATCTGAGTTTTCATAAGAGTGTGCTAGAGATGGAGAGAAAAAGTACTACCAGTCCAGACAGTTGACATTCTTATTTCTTGTTAGCATTGAAGAGTCTCAATTTAAAGAGCTGTTTGGGAACTTTTTTTTTTTCTTTTGCAGTACCAGGGATCAAACTCGGGCCCTTGTGCATCCAAGGTTGGCGTGGTACCACTTGAGCTAAATCCCCAGCCCCTTGTTTGGGAACTTTTAAGAAGAAAGATATGATGGATTGGATACATGATGATGTTAGTCATTGTCTCCTTGGAAGAAGCAGCAGAGTGAAGCAGCCTCCTTGGAAGGGTACAACCTGAACAGGGCTGGCCTACCACAGTGCTCTCCTCTCCTCTTACAGAGGTAGCCTGGTGGCAGTGGCCCTGCAAGTACAGCCATGTGAACAGCTTCCATGGGGTCTGGAACATAGACACTCTTCAGAGGCACCAGCGCTGCCCCCTAGAAGTGACAGCGTGGTGGGCAGGAGCAAAGCTTCCAATAGTAAGGGGCCCAGACTGAAGCCTCTGCTTGAGAGGGACTCGCTTTGCGAGGAGAATTTGAACCCAGAGTTAGGCACCTGCAACTGAGACCTCAACTATTGTGTTGTACTACTTGTACCCAAGCTGAAGTAGCAAAACAAATAAAATTTGCAAGAGGTGGTTTTTTTTCGCTTTAATCCCTGCAAAGAATCTACAGAGACTCAATTTAAGCAAAGTGTATTCTCCAGTGTGCGTTAATGGTAGTTAAGAATGGTTTGCAATTAGCTAATCAATTTCTTGTACCTAAATCTGTGCTCTTCAATTGCTTCAAATTGCTTGAAAGTGTTCTCTCAAGCATTTTAAACATTCCTCTCTAATCACATTTACACTATTCATTTGTAAAATTTATAAAGAAATTATTTTACTTGACTGAAGTTTCATTTTCCCCAATACTTGTAACTAAATTAATAAGAAGCATAGTTGTATTTTTTAAAAGAAGAAGATCTCATGGGCCATTCAGTCTGACCCATTCATCTTACAAAGAGGAAACAGAGCTAAAGCACATTAGAAGTCATTTTTTGTGCAGATTTCACAACAAGGTATTGGAAAAGCCAGACCTAAAACATAAATTTGCTTTCTTATAGCGAGCCAACGGCTTATCCCATAACCCACTACAGTGCTCCAAGGTTTTCAATTTGGTCAAATGGTTCCTTCATTCTTCCTAAATTCAGGGAAAATTGCAGCAACATTTTTTAAAAGGGGTTAACATCGCAGCAGGCTTCAGTGGTAAACTCACAGGCATTAAAATACAAAGTGTATTTCCTCCTTTCATTCCATATAAGAAAAATCATGATTTCTTTTAAAGCTTGTTACCATGTCAACTGTCTTTCCTCATTATTTAAGATGAGAATTTCAAGCATTGTCTTAAACAAAATTTAAAAATAAGAAAAATGTCAACATTTGCCAGTATATGAAGAAATCTTACAATTGAAGTCTCCAAAGGAGAATCAGAGCAGAAGAAAACTGAACTCTGAGGCACTGAATGTCTCTGACACTTGGCCTGGCTGCTCTGAACTTGATATCCACTATGATGTCTGGGGTGTGAGTCTCAGGCCAGTGGGGAGGACCTGTCACTCCCATGGCCAGGAGCCCGCTCTGGGTCCTGTGCCCAGCAGCATCTGTGCCCACTTCCCAAGTGATCAGAGGCTAAGGAGGGTACCCAGCCCTCTGATGCAGTAAATAGGAGGAGGGGCTGGTATTGGCACACAATGATTTCAGCTACTGTGTTCTTTTCACCACAAAATTCTGTGTAAGTATCACAGGTAATCATGTACCTCCAAGGAGGTTATAATCAGCTGTGTAAAAAAAGGAAAAACTTGTACATGTATTGCCCAATCAGATATACAGGTAAGTGAATAAACTTGTGATTGAAAACATAAATAATTAAGAAGTGCCTTTTACCTCTTCAGTACCAGCACAAAACTGTAAACACATAAAATATAGAAGGATCTCAGTACAAATTGATAGAAAGCAGAAATAAAAGAAAGAGGAAGGAAACTCAGAACCAAGAAGACTCTTCCTTGATATGCAAGTAGGTCCTTCGCCCCTATGAAAAGCCATCCTTTGGAGCTTGGGAAGTGTTCAAAATACTAAACTGGAGTCTGATTCTGACTAGTCCTCTGAGTCCCTGGGAGACACAGGAAGGTCCCCGGAGCAGCCAACAGCAAGCACAGCTGGAACTGTAGAAAGGGAGGTGGGGTCATCAGAGAGATGCCAGCAGGAAGTAGAAGCTGGGTAGTCTTTCAGGAGAGCCTGAGAGGGACTGCTCCGAGGACAGGTGTGACTATTCCTGGGCAGAGTGAGATGAGAGAAATGTGTGTGATCCAAGAAGCAGAGCATGCTGCCCAAGCTGAGGGTCCCTCAGGAGAATGTTTGGAATCTCCTTCATCTTTTTACTGTGCCCTAATTTCTTCATAGAGAAAAGACCTGTTGAAATCTATACATTTGACAGCTGAAAAGATGGTTGCTGCTAGAGGAGCAGTAAGAGATTGTGCCCATTTGTTGGTTATGGCTTCATGCAGGGGTGATGTCACTGGGGCCGGGCAGCCATGCACAGGTCCCCTGGTCCCTGTAGAGGCAACTTGAGCAACGATGCTTTCATGCCCCATAGGTTCTGCTGCGTCTGTTTGCACGCAGTACCGATATTCCACACATTATGGTCCTCCGTGCCACATATGGTCACCGCTCTGCTGAGGGTTAACTGATCCCAGTCCCTCTCTCCAGATGAAGCAAACATCACCAGAAGGAAGCTGGCTCCCTGTGGCCCCAGTGATTTGCTAAGATCATTAACTAAATGCTAATCATCCAGAAATCCAATTCACACATGGCCTGGGAGCTGAGTCCCACCTCTGAATCCAGGGCATCTGTTTGCTTGTGCAACAAACATTTGCTGAGGTCGAGCGCATGACTGGGTTGTACCAGCTGCTATGGATTTGGTGATGGAACCAGTCTTTGCATTCTAGCTGCTTCTGGCCTACCGTGGAGATCACAATTAAAACCCCATAAGAAGTTTGCTAAATGGGGTTTAGTAAGAGTTCAGATGAAGATAAAAACCCAGGTTATTCCTGAGAATCTATGAAACTTCACAAAGTGTACAGGAATTAGGTTGAATGGCAGGATACATCTGCCATGTGGACATATGTGTGACTCGGGAGAGTTCTAGGCAGAGAAATTCATTTTCACTAAACCAGGGCAGTACAAGCAAACAGGATGTGTTGGGGCTGAGAAGTTACAGATAAGAATACAGATTTGGGGAGCCCAATACTGTAGACTTCAAATAAGTTTTGCACAGTACTAATAACACATGCTCAGAAACTGAAGTAATAAAGTATTTGTTTCACATAACTAAATGCAAGTGACAGAGAGTTTGTTACACAGCAGCAGATAACTAATACACCAGGAACTAATGACTCTAATGTTTCAGACCTCTTTGGACGAACTTCCTCCAATGCTCACATTTGGAGGACTAGCAATGTGTTTTCAGGGTCACAAGTTTATATCACCATGCAAAAGGAAAATACCGGATTTTGTGATGTTTGAAATATGTTAATATTTTAAAATTTGTAATTAGTTATGTTGTTTTATTCATTCAGAATAAATGTTGGCTTCCACGCAAAATAAATTTGTAAACGGCACACATATACATGACATACCACTTAATGGTATTAGGCATCTTTGTGATATTTTTTGCAGTGTGTGTGTGAATACTACACACCAGTGAGACAGTTAATGGAGAATGAAATAAACTTCAATTTATGGATGTGGGTGTATCCATAAATATACCAAACAATCCCACTCTTCATCTGAGCTTCTGTCCATTTCTGTAACAGTTCCACAAAGAACTCTGTCCCTTCCTGTCTTCAGCAAGACTTCAGGTTCACCACACACTGGCACTTTTTGGTGTTTGGAGAAGCCCGGCCGAGGCATGAGGAAGGGACCACCTTCTGGTCTTTATCACTTGGCTGGCCTTTCTCAGAGCCCTGACAACACCCTTTCATCCCACCCCAAGTCTCTGGTCCCCAGCTGAGACCTTTACCATCACTCTCAGAGCTCCAGAAGTTTGGTACAGTCTCCACTTCTGAGTACTTTCCTCCTGGAGACATCAGCCTGCGATTCTGGGGAACATCCTCTTGGAACTCATTGCAAACCTTTGCCAAAATAACAGCCTAAGATTTCAGTCAAACTGGAGCTGCCTCATGATGCCACAGTCCTCTTTCCCTTCAGTTCAAAGATCACACTGCATTCAAGAGTAAGGCTTAATCAAGAAAGGTTCATGAAAAGGATCAGGACAGGTCTTTCCTGAACTCATTCCAAGCTTCTCATACAATTCACAGCATGATGCAGAAATTAAGATGTACAGCAGGGGTAAGAGAGAAAAGCCTGAAATACAACATAACAAAGCAGGGTCAGGTTAGTGCTATGAACTCAAAGGAACCTGCGTCACAGCAATTAGCATCATACTCACATGGTGATGAACATTTGGTCCCATCAAATACAACCTATTGCACTGACATTTTTTATTCAAATGTTAGTCATTTTTTATTTTTTACCTGTATAGAGTGTGTAAGTATATTTTTATTTCACACCCATATAGGAAATTCAGCCATGAGAACCTAAGTTCACTTCACAGTTGGGCATGTGTGGGGAAGTCCTTGGAGACCCGATCCCTGTTCCGGGTTTAAGAAGCTGGGTTTTGTGAGCAATGTTCAATGAACACGAAAAGGCAACTCTTCCAAGATTCTTAATTCTTTTGATACGAAAAACTTGACAGGCCATCACAAATGGATGGATGAATAAAGAAGATGATATATAAAAAAATAAGAATAAAATCCTGCCAGAAGCCTACAGCTTGGATGAGCCTGAAGAACACGGTGCTGCGTGAAGGAGACACAAAACAAATACTGTGCGGCTCCCCTGCTGGGCCTTAGCGCGAGTGCACGTACTCCCGGAAGTGGAGGGTGAGGTGGGGGTTGCCAGGTGCGGGGGTGAGAGGGAAACGAAGGCTGCTGGAATAAAAGTTCAGTCATACACTGTGAGCAAATCGCACAGACGCTCTGTACAATCCTGCACTAAGCTGTAAGCTATTGTGTACTTTAAAAGTTAAGAAGGCAGATCTCATGGTACATGTGCTTATTACAATGTTTTTCGTCAGCTGGAAAAAGGAGTGAAAAATTTTAAGGAAGAGTAAGGAATATTGGCTTCACATCTCAGAGAGTGAAAATTAAAAACACAATGCAGAACATTCACCGCGATCTCAGCAACTGACGCATTTGTGCAATACATATTTATTAAGTACTCAGTTCATGCACGGTGAGGAATACTATAAAACCCTGGGTAGAGCGCTAAGTCAGCCACGGTCATGGTTGTCCTGCTTGTTACCTTTTGGATAAAAGAGAGAGAGCAAGTAAGCACTATGTTTCTAAAGGACAGCTTTAGAAGGCAACATGTCCTCAGATGGAAGTAAACCACAGTGATTTAATAACAGGCTGCTGGGGAAGCTACCTTGGTTTGAAGAGGAAAGGTCTTTCCACGGAAGGGACCTTAGAAGTGAATGATCAGACAGAGCTATGTGCAAAAGTCAAGGGATCAATGTTCCCCACAGAGAAAACAGGAAGTACCAAGTCCCTGGAGTGGTGTGTCTGGAAGCCTGGGGAAGGGGTGGGGAGGAGAGGCGGGTGGCATCCGATGCTCTGAGTCTTTTCATCTTTTTAAAGAGAAGTCTAGACTTGTGTTCTAGATTCCGCGAAATGCATCTGTAAGTTCCTTAGTGGGGAACGACTAGATCGCTCTAAGGACTATGCAAAAAGCCCAGATAAATTCTCTCAAACAAGAGTGAAAACAGGATGAGTCAAGCAACTGGTGGAGTCTTCTTCATCAGAAGTGATGGTGGTGAATGTGCAGATGCCAGAGCTGTGGAGAAGCAGGTGGGTCTGACCAGAGACAGACAGAGGAACAGCCCAAGAGCCGGGGCAATGGTTCAGATGTGCAGGAGCTGGAAGAGAAGGAGGAGAACCAGTGTCTCACAGGCTGTGGCTTGAGCTGATGTACTTTTTAAAATGAAACATCAGGGGTATAAAAACAGATTCTGAGCAGGACTATCACAAAGCATCAAGAGCAAATCTTTGGACAGTACAAACAAGTGAGCACCATTTTGTGTGCATAGGAATTATTTTTAAATGGCAGTCTGTAATTAATACTTTCTATTGAGTTGCCTGGTAATGAATAACATTATTTTCCCAGAGGAGTCAAGTCTTAAAGACCCCCGAGGAAGGAAAAGGTCTTTGTTAAAAGTCTCCCAAGGACAGGCCAAACATAGAAGCAGTCAGTGAGGGTAGCTGGGGTGAAAAGCCGTGCTGTATAAGGCAGAAAAAGGAAGGAAGCTTAACCTGGGCTGCATGGCTGATTTTTAGAATTTAACTGCTACGTGTTTGTGCTGACCCACAATAACTTGTCAGTAATATTATTATTATTTGTGAGTCCCACAGAATGAATGTGAATATTGTATGAAGCATAAGGAAAACATGAGACCAAGTGGCTGAGAGGTCCCCCCCCCCAGTTGCCACCCTGTCATTCTTGACCATCAAAATAGCCACCTTTATGGCAATTTTATGGAGGGCAAATCTGAGAAGTACACATCCCAAGCATCTTCTGGAGATGACACAGCTATCTGGTGATTTAGTCTATTATCTTTCCAGTGTGCTGTAGCAAACACATTGTTTCCATACTTTTCAGATATACTCTCAGGTTTTAGAGAGCTTAATCTGATAGTTTCAAACCTAACTGGTCATCAGAATCATTTAGAAAATATTTAAAACACAGAATCAGGCCATGCGTGATGGTGCACATGTACAATCTGAACCCCGTGGGAGCCTGAGGGAGAAGGGTCTCAAGTCCGAATCTAGCCTAGGTAAGGAAATGACTTAATGAGAACCTGCCTTAAAGTAAAAATGAGTAAATAAAAAGAATCAATGGTGTAGCTCAGTGCAAAGGCCCTGACTTCAATCCTCAGTACCTGAAGAATAAAATGAAATCAACTTTGAAAATACAGACTACCCCACCATATCCAAGGTGTATTGGTTAAGCTGCTTTCAGTTACAAGGACTGAAAAAGGTCTGAAGAGAGAGTCAGAAGCTCAAGGTTAGTCAGGCTGAAGCCTGAACTAACATCCAGCGGCCCTCTGCCTCCTCTGACACCAGTGTGTTTTCTCCACAGCCCCACTCAGTATAACCTCTCTGCCTTCAGGGGTGCTTCCTCTCAGTATCTAAACATTGTCACAGCAATTCTAGGCATCACTGTGTGGTTCTCTGAAACGGCATCCAGCAAGGCGTAGGGACAGGAACACTATCTTTTCCTGTCTCTCTTTTTTTTTTTAGACAGGGTCTCACTTTGTAGCTCAGGCTGGCTCTGAGCTCACTATGTAGCCCAGGCAAGCCTCGAACTCAGCAATCCTCCTGTCTCTGCCTCCCGAGTGCTGGGATGACAGGCGTGAGCCACCATGCCCAGCACTGTGGTATGTGGTATTGATTGCTGGTGGGCGTGAGTCACCATGCCCAGCATTGTTTGTGATTACCGGGGATCAAACTCAGGACCTTGCGCTGAATTCAGGACCTTGCACTTGCGAGGCAGGCGCTGGAACCACTGAGCTAAATCTCTGGTCCTTCCTGTCTCTTTCTGCAATGTAAAAATCCCTCTGAAACAACAGTAGACATGACCTTGCCTAATCAGGGTCACGTGATTCACCACAATGGCTTCGTGCGATCAAACAAGTCAGAGCTACTTGTCCTGGTTGGTTTATGTGACTCATGACTGATTCCTGGAGTTGCAGACACACTTACCCTCTCCTGAGTCCTCAGACACCTGGACAAAACTGGGTTTTTCAAATGAGGAAGAAGACTGCCATTATTGGAGAGTTCATACACTAAATCAGAATCCCGCGGAAGCCTTCATCTTCTCTAGCACAGTCAGTCCACATGAGGGCCATACCCCTATATCCAAGATGACTGCATCCCTATTTGCCGCCCTTGTATAGATTAGTGGAGGACTCTCCTAATGGAAGATGCCACACCTCAGAGGACAAGTGCTCATTTGCTTCCTGGTTTTGAGAGATTCAGTCCAAGGACAAGGCGGTGGGAAAGCATCACAGAGGAAAGCTGTTCAAACCACAGCACCCTGGAGGGCTTGAGTAAAGGGAGGAGTTGGAGAAGGAGCTGTACCCACATAGTCCAAGCAGGACTGGCCTCCCAACGGGACCCTCAGCTGTGAACTCAGGAATGGATCCATCCCCTGCTGGGTGCAATACTCTCGGGACTGAATCACCTTCCAAATACCTCGTCTCTAAACACACAAGACTTTGGGGAGCAGGCCTTCGCGACCTAAACCTTTAAAATCTTCCAGGAGGATAGAGCTCCAGAAGTGTTTGGCGGCAGATAGGGTGGAGCTTTGCTGAGTGAGAAAAGGGGCCCCCTCCACCTCGGCCCCACATGGCAAGACAAGGGCTAAAATTCACCGCTGTTGAGTGCGCTGATAAATGTCTCCTAGGGAGCTCCAAGACTTGTGTTTTGCCAGTTTCTGTAAAATAAATGTTCCCACCACAGCCAAGATTGAGCTACGGAGATAAAATCCCTCAGGCTGGAGTTGGAGGCGAAGTTCTCCATCTAAGGTCACAAGAGGTCTGAGCTCTGGCTCTAGCGCACAGCCAGCCATGGCCAAGAAGCACCACAGGAAGAACACAAGGCAGCCTACTTCCAAACATAAAGAAATTTAAACAGGGCTGGGCAAGAAGCTCAGTGCAGACTCTGAGTTCCACAGCCAGGAAAATACAACAAAACAACAAGAAACAAAGAACACAGCAGCCTTTGCCAAAATGACATCTTGTTCCACGTGGGTGAAAAGCACCAAAATAATCCCTGTAATAAAGCTGGCAAGGTTCCATAATGATAAAACGATTGCTAGTTCTAAATACCCACTCTGGCAACTGAATTTTCAACGTCACACCTTTAAATCATTGTCCCACAAACCCCACCTGCCCTGAAATAATAGAGAAACTTCATATGATCTAAGTAACCAAAGGATCATTACTGTAATTTATTACTCATTAGTGGGAAAGAAAATCTGACATAAAAAAGTACAATTCAGGAAAGGCTAAGTAAAGAATTAATCATTTTTATAAATACTGTCAAAGAAAACTATTATGCCTTTAGATTTTGGTGAAAGCCTGAAATTTATTTTAGAAAATTTCCATTGCTGATACTAGTTAATAACATAGAGAAATGTTAAGCAATGTATTATATAGCCATTCAATCTTTTCCTTTGCCTCAAATAGTTATTTTAAAGCTTATCCAAAATTATTAAATATAAATGTTGTTCCACCTCCGTGCTATGTTTTTTTTAGATGAGTAGAGGGGGAAAATGAAGGAAACTGATAGATTCTAGGGCTTCAACTATCGATTTCGCCAGGCTGGTTTGTATGAAGCCCCAGCCTTGATACACGCCAACGACACAGCCCTCGCACAGCCCTTTTGCCATCACTTAATTCCTGCACCTGTGTGGGGTGTGCACATACTTCCCCAGCGGTGCTCAGTGCCTGTGGAAGGCAGACTCGCCGTGGCTTCCAGCCATTGTCTGCACCAGCCCATCCCCAGCAGATACACGTTCCTTTGGGTGGCACTGGTGACCACGTGTCTTCAGCCTCCTTCCCCCTGCTCAAGGACTCTTCACCGATACACTTCAGGCAGTGCTCAGAGTCTGGCCTCTTCTCCTGTGAAAGAAACCAGGAAGTGTCCGTCGCTAGGCAGCCAGCGTCCAGCTTGGAACAGGCTACACTGACGTAGATGACACTGCTTCATGGTTACTCTGGTTCTGCATGTGCATGCGTGTGTGTGCATGCTTGTGTGTGCGTGCATGTGTTCTTCTTCCTCTCCCTTCCCACCTCCTGTCTCTTTCTAGGGAACACGGAGTTCTTATTTCCTCCAACCCAACTCTTCATGCTATACAGAGTCACCCATCAGGATTTAAAAAAAGAAGCAGTCCGGGAGAAAAAAAAGACAGATTCCTCAGGTTTGCCAAAACGACGTGCATTCATTTTACTCTGGTTGTAGGAGTGTTTTGTTTTGTTGTACATCTTTTTTTTTTTTTTTCCTCATGGAGACGAAGTATAACCAAGACGTTACAATGAATCTTTGAAGAGTAGGTAAGCTGTGTCTCCACCTTCTTGAGACCAGAGACCACCACTCACCCCCACATCAGATGCTAAGGGAGAATCAGCATGTCCTGAGCCCTTCAGATCTAAGCTGACTCAGTCCACACAGGCACGTTTCCTGCTTTCAGTCACACCCTTCTTCTCTTCTCTGAAGCCTTTCTGTGTGCCCCTGAAGGATGGACCAGCTGCCCTCCTGACTTAGCTCCATCATGAGCCAACTTGTTTTCCATGTCTACGGACTTTTCTCTTACCCTTGGTGGTGGGAAGGCGAATGAATCCAGATGATTGGGTCTGATGGAGCTCAGCAGGCAACAGAAGGTCAGGACCGGGGAGCTGAGTGCAAGCTCAATCATGCTGCCCAGAGACTCAGCTCTCTAGTGGAGCCATCCGAAGACAAGTCGGGGGACAACTCCTCTGGGGATGACCCACACCCACACACCATGGTGTGACTGGCTGGAATCAAGTGGAAGTTCCCTGTGGGCCATGGCCGTGGTGGGTTCCCCGCCCCTGGTGCACACATTTATTGAATGTGTGCTCGCATTTCTCCACCTGGGAGCTATTGACATTTCAACAGTCACCTGGTATCAAAACTCCTGTGACAACAGCGTGTTTCTAGACATTGCCACATGTCACCTGAGGGGTCAAGCCGCCCAGGTGAGAACTGCTGCTCTGTACAGTGAGTGCCTTAGCTAGCTACGGTCTCCATGGCACACAAGAGGAAAGGGAAACAGAGGAGCTTCCCAAGGTCCCAGAATGAATGAATAGCATGCAGGATTCTTTAACATTCTGCTTCTTGTTTTGCAAGTTCAAAGTCTAACTCATGATCTTTAAGATCGCAGGCATTCTGTGTTTGCTAGATTAATACATGAGTGGTCATCATAACTCACACTGTTAGCTCTCTGGGCTCTATTTGTCCATCAAACCAAGTAAACACAGAGCTTATACTTAGCAGGATCCCCTGAGGCTGAAAGCAGTGATACACCGCAGTGCATCCCAGTGCATAATGGTCTTATCTAAAGGGGCCCGTGCCACGTGAGGGTGCTCTAAAACAGTGGATAGAAAACCAGAGAGTTCACACAAACTATGCAATAGACCTTTGATAGGAGTCATATTTCCCCTCTATAAGTGACTCCATCTGATCCTTTTCAATAAAGACCAGAGAGATGCTAGGAAAGTCTCTGTTACACAGTAAATGAAAATTCTTATTTCTATGTATGTACATAAGCGGTCTGTGTATCTGCACCAGTTAAATCAAGAATAACAGGCTATTGTCTGTTTATTCCACAAATGAGTTATGATCTGTACTCATTTATGTGTATTTCAGAATTATTAGAACAAGAAAGAGCCTCAGCGCCTTCCTATTTTTAACTCTAATTAGCTTTGAACCTGAGGATGTATGGATCTGTACCAGCACCTCAGAGACAGTTTCCTTGTGTGATATTTGGAAGACCAAGAACAACCAGGCACAGAGGTGCACACCTATAATCCCAGCACTCTGGTAGGCTGACACAGGAAGACCAAAAGATTGAGGCCCACATGGGCCACTTAGTGAGATACTGTCTCAAATTAAAAAAAAAAAAAAATTAAAAGTCTGGGGATAGAGGTCAGAATCAAGCCCTGGGTTCAATCTCTAGTAGCAAGAAAAAAAAATGAGGTCACACATTTTTCTAAATCGCTTTCTCTTGGAATGCATGAGAAGAAAATGACCATCTACTGTTCTTTTCTGAAGCTTTGTTCTTTGAACTTCTGTATATAAGACGACCAGCTGCAGCAGTATTAAAAAAAGAGGCTTCTCTGAGATTTCAGTGAATTGTTGTAGAATGTGAATCAGAGCTGTAAAAAATCAATGACAAATCACCAAATATAATAAGTTCGCTCTCACGACTTGATTATTTCTCTGCATGGCAAATAACCTGGATTTAAATATGTATGATTTTACTGCCAGTTCAGGAATACACTCTTTCCATCACGTATTGAATAAAACTAATCAATGGGAAATAATGCCACCCATCCAGCTTGAGTCAAATTGAATGTCAAATAGCCAAACTGCAGACACAGCAGGTTTGTTAAAAAGAAATCAATCTTCCAACATGAGGCCTAACAGCATAAATCCTGAACAGGCCAGCGGTGCTACATCTCTGCTTCTGCCCCGTGATGTGACACTTCCCCCATTTCCAGCACTGCATCCTGGCGAGAGTGGACAGTGGATCCTCGAGAGCCACTCACAAGAGTGACGCTTGAATTATTCATGCACTCGAGAATCTTCCTTGCACAATGAACGAGTTCCACCTCTGCCAGTCTCCCTGGAGAGCATAAGAGAAGATTTCCACAAAACTGTCAGAGACACATAAGCCATCTTAATGTGTTCAAGGGGCCGAAGAGGAGTCCTGACATGTTGAAAGGCTAAATCAGGTCACAGAGGTCAATTAAGAGCAGGGCTGCAAGGGAAGGGGAGGGTTAGGAGAGAAGGTAATGGAGGCTACAGTTCTGTTCTTAAGTGACTGCATCTTTGATAGTGAGGCAGTATTTCTGAAGCACTTCAAAGTGATATAGAGATCATATGTATCTGGGGATCTATCCATTTCTTCTGAATTTTCCATTTTATTAGAGTACAGCTTCTCACAGTGACCGATTATCTTCTGGATTTCTGCAGCATCTGTTGTGGTTTTGCCCTTTTCATTTCTAATTGCATGGATTGGGGTCTGTTTTAATATGGCTTGCTAAGAGCTTGTGTATTTTACTTAATCTTTCAAAATACCAACTCTTTGATTTCATTGATCCTTTGTGGGAGTGTTTCTTAGTCTCCCTTGCATCAATTTCTGCTCTGGTCTTTATAATTCCCTTCCTCATACTAGATTTGGGTTCGAACCATTCTTGTTTTTCTAGAACCTTGAGGCTTATCATTAGGTTATTTGAGCTCACTCTGTTTTTCTAATATGGGGATTCACGGTTATGAACTTCCCTTTTAGGATTAATTTTGTTGTACCCCATGGCTTCCAGTAGCATCATTTGTTTCAGGTATACTGCTAGTTTCTTTGTGTTCACTGGAAACAAAGTTCTGTCCTTTTATTTGTTTGTTTCTTCTTTGTAAGAGAAAAGCTATTTTCCTCTATGGCTTCAACTCTGAGTAACGTTTTGGTCACCCTTTCAGCACCATGATACACAGTGTATTAACCTTGCTTATTCCCTACTCACTTTGCTATAAAATCATGTTTTGTTTTTCCTTAAAATAAGAAAGGTGCTTTTTAATATTTTCTTTATTAATATTACATTATAATTTAAAAGGAAAAGGAGAGAGTGATTTATGTAAAGTGGTATCCAAGTGATGAGGAGTGGATCATGACTGGGTTATTTTACTTTAGGTGTGAACAAGATCAAGTTATTTTATTTTAGATGAGAACTTTCTGACCACAATAAGGAGAATAAAATAGAGGAAGAGAAAAACAGGTAGAAAGAGAAAGCTGGGAAAGTAATGTAGAAATGAACAGAAGTAAAAGTCATTGCGGGATAAAATAGACACAAGTGATTAAATGTCATGATTAAGAGAGAAACCAATAATGCAACATTACTCCCAACTTAAAAGCAGACACAGAGGATGGTGGTCGTCACACGTGGGGAATTCAGCAGTCAGAACAGAGCCAAGGGCTCAGATCACTTTGAAGTGTGATGAGATAGGTCTAAGTGCCAACGGGTGGGTCAGTGGATATGTCCTTAAAATACGCCAATGAATATCCCAGACTGCCCAGGAAGTGGAGCAAGCTGAAGATGCACACATTTCTAAATATCTGTGAAATACAAAAGCATATCCAGGAGAGAACATAAAAATAAATGTAAGCTTAATAAATTATTAGTATATTATATATACACATCACAATTACACTCCACATTGAGAATTTGTACCAGTATATGACATGACTTAATTCTCATTTTTCCTCTTCCCCTATCCACCCTACCACCCCCTGACCCTATATACAAAAGCTTTGTTTCCTTTTTTTACCATCAATTTTTTTCTTTCCTCTCATTATTTACCCCTAAACCCCATTCTCCTTTGAATATTTACTATTTCACAATATTGATCATGCATTCTAAACACATTTATAACTTCAGTTTCTCATATGAGAGAAAAGATGATATTTACACATCTATGGTCTATTTATTTCACTTATGATTATGTCCTGAAGGTAGGTCCATTTGAGTAAAAATTACTTAATCTCATCATTCTTTATGGCAGAGTAACACTCCATTTTATTAAAAAAAAAAAAACCAAAAACTATATCTTCTTTATCCAGTCTAGAGTTGATGGGCACTTGGGTTGTTTCCAAGAGTTAGCTATCACAAACTGAGCAGCTATAAACATGGGTGCACATATGTTGCTGTGATATGAATCCTGTAATTATTTTTTTTTTCTTTTTTGAGACAGGGTCTCACTTTGTAATTTAGGCTAGCTGTGAGCTCACTATGGAGCCCAGGCAAGCCTCAAACTCAGCAATTCTCCTGTCTCTGCCTCCTGAATGCTGGGATTACAGGTCTGGGCCACCACACCTGACACTGTGGTACATGGTACTGATTGCCGGAGGGTGTGAGCTGGTGGGTGTGAGTCACCAAACCCAGTATTGCTGTATGTGGTTACTGGGGATTAAACCAGGGACCTTGTGCTTCCTAGGCATGCACTGGAACCACTGAGCTAAATCTCTGGCCTGACTCTTGTAATTCTTTTGTGTATATCCCCAGCAGGGGAATGGCAGGATCAAATGGGACCTCTAATCCAAGTTTCTTGAGGACTCTCCACACTGATCTCCATAATGGCTCTACTAATCTACATTCCCACCAATTGTGGAGAAGGTTTCCCTTTTCTCCACAACTTCACCAGCATTTGTTGCTGGCTAATTTCAAGATAGCAGCCATTCTTTGTGGAGTGAGATGAAATCTCAGAGTTGTTTTCATCTGCATCTCTTGAATGGCCAGTGACATTGAGCTTTTCTTCATATACTTCTTAGCGGCTTTTACATCTTCCCCTGAAAAGTGTCTGTTCATTTCAGATGCCCGTTTTTTAATTGGGTCTTTAAATTGGGGGGAGCTATTTTTTAAAGCTCTGTATATATTCTAGATAGTAGTCTTGTCTGAGGAGCTAAAGTAAACATTTACTTCACTATCACCCAGTTCAAGAAATGGAATATTGCTAAATTCCAAGAAGACACCTGCCTAATCACAACCTAACAGAACATTCTTTTAATTTCTTGCTAGTCATTTAGTCATTCTTCTATTTTACCACTTAATTATACACTCTTAATCACACTAGTTTAACTTTGCCTGTTTTTTGTTTGTTTTTTGTTTTTGTTTTTGTTTTTGTTTTTTTGAGACAGGGTCTCACTCTGTAGTTCAGGCTGGCTCTGAGCTCACTATGTAGCCTAGGAAAGCCTTGAACTCAGCAATCCTCCTGTCTCTGCCTCCCGAGTGCTGGGATTACAGGCATGAGCCACCATGCCTGGCTAACTTTGCCTGTTTTAACCTTTATATGAATGGAATTCAGTAGAGTATGTTCTTTCATGTCTGATTTTTACCTGAAAGGCATTTATAAAATGTATGTAAGTGGCTATGTGTTGGGGTTACTTGGCTTTTCTGGAATATGGAATTCACATCTGTTAACTGCTGGTTGACACTGACAATGTTTCGTGTTTTAAGCCTTCATGAATAAAGCTGTTATGAGTATATATCACCTGATCAACATTTCTAGCAAATAGCTAGTGTGTAATGGAATTGCTAGATCAAGGAATTGCACGAATGATCAACTTGAGTAGAAAATGTTAATATATGCTCTAAAATCACTGTACCAACTGGCACATCTTCCTGCAGTAGGTAAGATTCCAGGCTTTCCACAACTTCACCAACCCTTAATACTGGGTATCTTTCTGATTTCAGCCATTCTGAGGTATTGGGAGGTATCACAGTATCATTTTACTGAAAACACCCATCTAGCCAACAAATATTTAGTTATCTTCTTATGGAATGTATTTGTTAATATCTTGTTCATTTTTCCACTAGGCTGCGTATCCTCTTGATCTGTAGAAAATCAGTATATCTTCTGGATGATGACTTTTGTTAGTGACATATATTACAGGTGTGTGCCACCATACTTGGCTAGATTTTGCTTTCTTTTGTTTTATTTGATTTTATTGTGTTAAAATTACCATTTTTTTCTTATGGCTAATCCTGTTTGTATTTAGATTTTTTAAAAATCATCTACCCTAAGAATAGATGATATGCTCAGTTTTCCTAAAAAAAATGTGATTATTGTAGCCCTCAATGTTAAAGGTCTCCAATTTACTTGGGGTTGATTTTGCACATAGTGTGAGATTAATAGAAATGTATCTCCTCTTATTCCCCTTCTCCTTGCGCTTCCTCCTCCTCCCCTCTCCTACTTCCTCTTCTTCTTCCTCTCTGTATAGGTAACAAATTGTTGCACAATCATGAATCAAGTGCTTTTACGTGTGTTGGTTTTTTTAGTGGTGAAAAGTTTCTTCATCGTCTATATTTTAACGAGTACCTTTCTACCTTAATATTATAGCTTTTTAATAAATGCTTTTATATCTGCTAAATGGAGTTTTCTTACTTTTTCAGTCTTATTTTTGGCTATGTGGGGCCCTTTACTAGTACACACAAAGAATAATACTGCATGGCTGTGTGAATGTTCAGATTTTGATAGGAATCACATTGAATCTATAGAAATATTTAGGGAGAATTGCTACTTTATTGTAGTGACTCTCATAATCCACAGACATGAACCACATCTTTCTTTCCCTCCTGTTTTCACTCATTTCTTCAAACATTTCTGTATAGAGACTTCTCATATCTTAGATGATATGTAGTCCTGGAAATTTATTTTCTAATTTTAACTAGCAAATTTTTAAATTTTACTTTTAATATGTATTTTTATTACTGAATATGAAAATTTAATTGCCTTTTATTCTATTGATGTGATATCTAGTGATGTTGGTAAGTTCATTATTAAATTTTAGTAACTTGTTTTTATACCCTCTTATATATGTTACATACAAGGACATATCATTAGGAAGTAATAGTTTTATTCCCTTTTTTATACTCTTAAATTTTAATGTATTCTTCTTGCTTCTCTATACTGGCTGGGCCTCTCAGGGGGAAGTAAGTGGTAAAAGTGAGTGTTCTTTTCTTGAGTCACCCAAAATGAAAAATCTTTATCACGAATATATATGCAAAATTCTAAGCAAAATGAGCTCTGAAATACTCCCCAAAGGCCAAACATATCATGTCAAATCGGATATTTCAGAAATATAAGTTTTGGTGAGGATAGGCCTTTACATATTCCTTTTTAGTAGTATTCTAGTGTGGGTTTCCTATTTGTTTTTTTCCTGGACTCATGAAACTGCACAGGGAATGTTATTTCTCTCTCATTTCTCAGGATGATTCTGTGTAATATTTCTTTCTTCTTTGTTGGAATCTATTGGAGAAGCCATGTGAGTCTGAAGTTTTCTCGGCAGAAATGCTTTTGTTTATGGATGTACACCATTAATAGCAAAGAAACTATTTAGATTTTCTATTTATTCTAGTGGCAGTTTATAAAATTTATTAGAATATGTTACCTCCATTTATACCTACCTTCCAATTCATAATAAATTAAATTAGTTTAGTTTTATACAATAAAAATGCTACATAGCTCAGTATTTTTCCAAATCTGTATTTGTTTGGAATTATTCACCTATTTCCCACATTCTTTATATGCAACTTCTTTTCCACATTGAAATTTTTATCTAGTACAATGTTCTCTTTGGCTATAGCCCACACTTTAATATTTCTTTCACTATTTATACTAGTCTTGTAGTGGAAAATCTTTTTATTTTTATTGGACTGAAAGTATCTATTTCTTTTTTTTCTTGAAGAATATATTTCACTAACTATAGAATACTACATCGTCATTTCTCTTGTCTGAGAAACACTGTCTGTGTGTATACATGCCCAAATAAAGAGCAAAACAGAAGAGAGATAAATAGGAAACAGAAAGAAGTTGCAATACTTCCCCAAATTACATACCCTGTTGTTTTATATGCTAGTCTGTCTCATTCATAATAATAGGTTTTTTTAGTTTGTTCAAATGAACTTTGTGTTACTGTTTCTCTTTTGTAAGAATCTTTGATTTATGTCTGGTGCTGGGTAACTGCTTAGAAGATAATGGCACACAGTGTAAGAGCTGGTGTTATTCTTTTATGCAATGTTTTAATTTTTTGTATGATAAAAAGAGAAAGAACGCTACATTGTCATTGGCACATCTAGACATCAATTAGTTTCACTATGATAGAACCAGGCCTAGCTGATTCATTTTGATTGTGGATTTATTTTCCTTGCTTGAATTTGTTTGTGTATTTTGAATCTGGGGCCTGATCACAATCAACTATTTTGAAGAATTTCCCACATTATGACTTGAAACTTTTATCTCCTCCTCATTCCTTCTCTACAGCTTAAATATCCCACTATTTTACTTGCTATTGTTTGTTTTAAAACTCACTTTGGCTGTTTTTCTCACCCATTATTTTCATTATGCTTCATCCTGAATATTTTCTTCTGCTGTTCTCTCCATTTCATTTCAGTGCTGTGTTTAATTTAATATTATTATCATTAACTGATTTTTTTTATTTCAGACTTCTCAACATACTAGAACTCAGATTTGATTGCCTTTCCAGTTGGCCAACTCACTTTTTTAAATTTGCAGCCCTCTAGGAGAACTGTGCCTTACTGTTTATCGGGTTAGATGTTCTCAACCTCACTACTTGAAAGTCCTTTCTTGCTCCCTGGTTTCAGGGTCTGAAGTTTTTTAGGAGGTCTGTTTCTATTGCCTGTTGCTTTAACCGGCTTTTAATTCATCTCATCTTCCTGGTGATGTGTGCCAGATAGTGTTGATAAGGTGTTTATACTTTGTGGTGTCAGATGTCATTATCTACTCTTACAAATGTTACTTTGTCCAAATTCATAGTGACATCTGCAACCTTAGATTATCTAAGGAACATTTCTAGCATTGAGATTTTCTCTACCCTACAGACAATTTGAAACTGGATTCTATAAGAGAAGAAGGGGCTGGAGGAGAAAAAGGAAGAGGAAGAGAAAAGGTCAAATATAATAATAATAATGAAAACAGTCCCCTGATTTGCCACGTAGGAAGAAAACAGAGGTAATATCCAAGAGCTGTAGAAAAAAACTTTCAGGAGATTTAAGAAGTAATGTTGATGTACATAAATGCAAGAGTAAATCTGGAAATAATCAAGAGACTATCTTGATGGGCAGAAGAGATCTAGACCACAACAGTCTATCTATAAACTATTTTAGCCCTCTCCGAATTATGCTTCTCTGAAGACTGACTTTCCCTACTAGTGCATTATCTTAGCAATATACTCATGAAGGCCAGAACTCAGTTGTATCCCCAACGCACACCTCAGAACTATGCACATTAAGAATGCACAATTAATCGAATTGAAATACCTACATTATTCATTTGGGACTCATTATCAATACTTAATCCCAACAAACCATGCATGCGTTTCTTTTCTAGTCTTATTTTTCTCATCAGTGTCTTTGAGGAAAATGAGTACACCCTCTAAAGACTAATAAGGAGCATGAGAATTGATGGGGATTTTAGTGTAGCCTGGAAGCGAGTGAGAGATGAAGGAATTTGGACGGACTCCCAGCCAGGTAGACGAGACAAAGATGCACGTGGCGCTGTGGAAAAATAAAGTGTTTTCCTTTCCAGTTCTCAAAACCACAGACTTCAGATTGCATTATTGCTTTCAAGGGTTGCTCTGAGCAGACATAGCTCTTCAACAAGTGCCCCTTTGAGAAATCTTAGGATGATGCGATTCCCCTCAATAATTTAAGTGTTTCTATTATGTGGCAACCTATACTTTACTACTGGGCTTAAAATTTTATATTGTGCGCTTTAAGAGCCTGGTATTGCATTGCAAAATAGGCAACGTGAAATATCCTGAAAAAAGCTTTCATAATATCAACATCATTCTCTTTCCCTTTAGCAATTACAGGTCCTGGAAAGCCAGAGTGAGATGTGGCACTGCCCACATCCATTGCTTTCTGTCACTTCCCAGAAGGCTAGGACCCCAGAGCAGAACTAAAATGCAGGTCTAGCCCACAGGAAAATGACCATACCCCAACCAGAAGTTAGGGCCAGAATCAGGAGCCAAGGATCTATGAGGAACGAGTGGGGGACACAAAGCACGAATCAAGGCACAGCCCAGGAAAGAAGTGGAGGTGAGTGCTTTGCACCGATCACATCCCCTTGGCAGGTAATAAATAACTGACACCCAGAATACGAAGGAGAGCTTCATCTTGACTCAAAGTTTCAGTCCCTGGTTGGCTGGCTACAAGGCAGAAACAGGAGGGCAGAGGGACATGGTGGAGGAAAAAGTTCTGAACTTATGATGGCTAGGAAGCAGAGAGAAGGAAGGAGCTGGGGACAGGAGCGCACCCCGCCAGGCCCCGCCCCCTACAGCACATCCAATCCCGAGCCCATCCTGAGGGACCTGCTGAGGAGCACAGCGCCCTGTGACCCATCACCTTGCACACACAGGAGATTTCAGGGGGCAAATTAGATCGAAACCGTAATAATGCTGGAGATCACAGTCTTGCCTTCAGCCATTCTCAACATTCTGGTGGGGGGAGCCAGATTTATTTCTGAAAACTAAGAAAATAAGTAGCCCTTGAAAGGTGGGGCAGCATGACTTCTGATGTCAGAGAGAATGGGTCCAATCCTACTTTATCCTTTTATTAACTGAAATATCTTGCAAGAAGTAAAAGGAAAACACAGAGCAAACATGAAGACCTTTCTAAGTTTCAGAATCTTCATTTGTAAAGTTAAAAAAAAGTGAAGCACATTTCAAACTTGCTTCCATGATTAAATGAAATCATACATGTGAAATTGTTTAGCATCACATTGCAAATATAAAAAACTAGGAAATGCTATTTTGCCTTTATAGTGTGTATTAAGTAAGATAAAATTAGATGCTAGAATATAGAACACTTGATTTCTAAGTGGTTTAACACAATAAAACGATTGCATCCCAAATCCCAACTCCATCTACTCCAGGCTGTCCACCTGACCTGGGCCTCCACTGTGGTGAAAAAGGACTGGGACCCTCATGGCAGAGACACTGGGGCATAACAGCCATGGTCAGGAGTTGCGACAGTAATGACCAGCACAGAGAGCTCCTCCCTTGGACTTTTGATGAAAAAGAAGGCCCGCTGGGAGAGTGAAGAAAACCTGTGGGCTACAGCCATTGGTGATTTGATGGGACCAACAGCCCCTACTGCCCCGTGATTGCATTCAGAGAAAGGCAGCTTCAACCTGCAATAGAACTTTGAAGAGTTCAGTCCTGCAAAAGGGCAGGGAGCTCAGTCTTAGCTCAGTCTCACAGCCAGAGTCTAGCCCGAGTCCCAGCCGACTATAAGTCACCTCCTTGTGATTAGTCATCTTCGCTCTGTATCCTGCTGCCCACATTGTGTACTGGTGACAGCAGTGTTACCCCTGAAAGGCCTTGTTGATGTATTTGGTTTTGTTTTTTCTGTTTCTTCCTTGCCCTTCCTTCTTCTTCAGCTCTTTCCTTTCTTTTTCCTGTGTCTGTCCAACTCTGGATTTTTTTCTTTTCTCAATTTCCCTTATTTTTATAGGATGGTGAATACAGATTCCTGTTTTCCTGTTGCTATTGGGTGGCTCTACTCTTGTTTTTGTTTCTTCATTCTCTCTTTTCCTCCTGTCTTCACCAGTTTTCTGAAGTTTGCATGATCTTCTTGTATCCTCTAGCCCTATTGCTAACCTTGCCCTTCCTCTCCTTTTATCTATTTTCCCCCACTAAGTCTTCATCCCAAAGGGTAAATTGTCTGTATTAAAGGACTTATTTGCCATGAACTATTTCTAGTTCATGTGGTTTACAATGACAGATTAGTAGCTACCATGATTTGTCATTTTCTAAGTTGTATTTGATGCTACGCGGATTTGACTACTTTGGCCAACATGATGGGATTGTTCTAACCAGTATTCCTCTTCATAGTCAAAACCCAAATTCCCTAAGGGTCATTACAGACTTAATACCTAAAGATAAGCTTTATCATGGTGCAGGAAGGCTGAATGGCTTCAGATGGGTGGACAAATTGTGTTACTTTTGCAAACAATCTGAGAAGTCCAAGGAACTGTAGAGTCAGCCTTTTTTCAGGGAAGATCTAAGCAACTGGCCTAGAAGAATAAATATAGGGTTGTTCTATCTCGGACTCTGCCAAGGGCAACATCTTCATCTGTCAGGGTCTCTATTTTGAGTCTGATGCTTCTCGACACCTGCCCTTGGATCCTGAATTTAACAGTTCAGCAGGCATCTACCAAGTCTAAAAGTATGTTTAAAGGTACTTTATAAACCAAGCAGAAAATAAGTATAAGGACCGACTGGTCACGAATTAGAATATTTTTGTAGCTCATACACATGACTGTACTCAAACAAGCCAGACACAGTTCTCCTTTTCTGTCTCCTAAGTGGTAAATATTTTTACTTCAATCTTTTGGGGGTTTGTTTGTTTTTTGTTTATTTGCTATTATGGAAAAAAGACCAACCATGTGCCTTTCCTTGTTTACACATTTTAAATGTACTTACATAATTACAACAAATAAAAAGGAAATCTCATGCTTGACTGATTACTGTGTTCCTGGAGTTATTGAATGTTTTCTCGGCTAATTATCATGGTCACAGCACAGAGGGGAGAAAGTTATGGGGGTGCCCAGGATCACCTCATTCACGTTGTCACTAAACCCAATCAGGAAACTGAAGGTCAGAGGGTTCAAGCAACATGCTAACATTACAGCTTATAGTGAGCACAGCTGCACTCTTACCCCACATGGGTTTGGCTCCAGAGCCTTTGATATTTCTGCCCACCCTCATCCACCGATAGAGTCAGGTATCCAGATTAATGACATAAAAGCTTTTAGACCACAGTGGTTACTTACTTCATCATCCCAACACCTGAGATGGTTATTTTTAAATTTGGATTTCACCAAGACAACCATTGCCATGTTGAAAACGACTAAAATTTCACGATGGGAACATTCTCATGTCATTCACTAATAATAATTTGAAAATAAGAGTCTAGACAAACGCTCAAAAATATACTCATGCAACTACGTGTGGTATTACCTAAAAAACCATGGTTCTGTTCTGTTGTTTTCTGAGACTTTACTGCAGGCCCAGACAGGATATCACCTTGCTGTGTTACAGCCCAGCCTCAGCATCCTCTATGGATTCTTTGGGAGATTAATCTAGGTGTATCCTTTCCCCCTCTTGGATATTTGCCTAAGCAAAGAAGCAGTGACTGTGTTAATAGACTTCCTTGTGTAATCAATCTCTGTGGCCTTTCTTTCCAACACCCCTCTCTTCTCTCTGTCAAGTATTTCTTCCCACATCCACTTGATTCTGATGAGGCTGCAAATCAGAAGAATACACTGCCTTAGAGCCGAGAATAGAGGATGAAGTGAAGGCTGAGGAATGGCACTCCTGAATCACAGTGAGCTCAAAGAAGTTCTTCCTCATAATTTTATGAAGAGGGGGAGGGGTCTGTATTCTTTTGCCCCTGGATGATGAGCTATGAGTTACCTCACAGGTGCCAGGGGAAATGTGTCTAGGTAAATGTGGGAGCCTGGGAGAACTGAGACTGTTAATAGAGTAAAGCCATAAAATCCTCTGCTTTCGTGATCCCTGGAGCTAGCAGGAAAAGGGAGGAAATGCAATAAACAACTAAAACTGACAACACATCAAATGCCACTGCTGTTGACCTCCAAGCCCGGTGACAGCTTCGATCTCAGTCTGCATCTTTTGCCTCTTTGAGAAGAACTCTGGCTCTGCCCAGAATAATGTCCCAGAGCAGCCAGACCTAGGAAGGAAGCCAGGACTCTGGGAGACACTTCAGTTGTCCTCCTCCTCCACTCAGTAATCTAAAGTACATTGTAACTGGTTATTTAGAATATTTTTCACAAAACTGAGGAGAAGTTTACAACATCCGTGACAAGCTCATAAATGTACCCTTTATTGGTTTCATTTCCAACTTTATCTCAGTTTCCTCACTTTTCCTTTACATTTTAAATGATCAAGGATTTCTTTAGTTGATAGGATTAACTGTGGTCTCTAGTTTATGTCTGATTTCAGAGAGTTGTAAGTGCCACACCACTCTCCTCCATCCATCATTCAAGATTGTTCTTGCCTTCAGATACCATTGTGCTGGGTCACTATATCTCTCAGGCTGTAAATCATACTAGAAAAATTCAAATGAAACTTGTGGACATGTAACAATGTCTAAGATCCTGACAAGTTGAAAAACTAAAATACATTAAGTAGGAGTAACAGTACGATGGCATACTACATAGTATTAGTAATTACTAACTTTGAAGACACAGTAATACAAACTATTCCAAATGACACACATAGAAGAAATAAAAGACCAAAATGAAATTAGCATTACTGTAGTTAGCTATAGATAGATAGAGATGGATAGAGATATAAATAGATAGATAGATGATAGATAGATGGATGATAGATAGATAGATAGATAGATAGATAGATAGATAGATAGATAGATAGATAGATAGATAGATAATTGGAGACTGTCAGGAGAAAGATCAAAGAGAAAAACATTCAAACCAAATATGACCAAAAATATTGACACTTTTGAGGAAAATTAAACTTACAGAAATAGGACACACAGTGAGCTTCATGAAGAAGAAGCTTGATGAAACTCATCCAGGCACACTATAGTCAAATTGCTAGCCACCCTTGGTAAAGAGGAACCATGCAGTTAGTCAGAAAGTGGGGAAAAAAATTACATATGGTTGAACTAAGAAAAGAAAAACATGGGCTGGAGGGTTAGCTCAGTGGTTCCGATGCCTGCCTTGCAAGTGCAAGGTCCTGAGTTCAACCCCTGGTAACCACATATAATGCTGGGCATGAAAACTCACGCCCACCAGCCATCAATACCACATACCACAGTTCCAGGTGTGGTGGCTCACGCCTGTGATCCCAGCACTGAGGAGGCAGAGACAGGAGGATTGCTGAGTTCAAGGCTTACCTGGGCTAGTGAGCTCAGAGCCAGCCTGAACTACAAAATGAGACCCTGTCTCAAAAAAAAAAAAGAAAAAGAAAAACATTAGTTTTCTGAACAAAAGCAATAGAAGACACCAAACAACAAAGAAACATGTTTAAAATTACCAGAGGAAAAAATATAAATCTGTCAAAGTAGAATTTCACACCCATCAAAAATATCTTTCAGACAGAAATGTGAAGAATTTTCTAAGGTATTCATTCACATCTCATAAAATCCATTGTCAGCAAACCAGCACAATAAAAATATGTACATTTTAGGCAGAAGTACAATAAGATTAGTTGGAAATATGCTTTTTTTTTACAAATATGAAGACCATAGATATGCAAAAGTTATGAAAAATATTAAATCATTTTTATTTTAAAATTTTCCTTAAAAAATAAAATATAATGATAATGGACTGATGCTTTATAACAGAGATAGAAGTGAAATATATTATGAGAGAACAAAAAAACTTAAAGAGGAGAAATAGGACACTGTTATAAGATATTTATATGCTGTAAGATCAATCCAAAGTAGATTGTGTATAGTGAAAACCCACAATAATCACTAAAAAGGAAAAAGTTATTATTGTAATTCCAGTATGAGGACCAAACGGGATTTTAAAAATACTCTCCAACAAGAAAAGGCACAAAAGGGGGAAAAACAGATAATTCAAACTGAAAAGTAAATAGAATAGTAATTTAAAGACAACCAATCAATTCTCTTGATAAATGCATATTGTTGATGCACAACAAATAAAAGACAAAGATTATACAAACTAAATAGAAAATCAAGACCCAAATACAATCCTGGCCACTGCCCACATGCCCACTTTCTTTCTTATTTATACAAAGTAATAGAGGTTGAGCCAGAGATTTAGCTCAGTGGTCCTAGTGCCTGCCTAGTTAAGCACAAGGTCCCTGGTTCGATCCCTGGTAACTACATACAACAACACTGTGCATGGCGACTCATGACCACCAGCAGTCAGTACCATATACCACATTGCCCAGTGTGGTTGCTCACACCTGTCATCCCAGCACTCTGGAGGCAGAGGCAAGAGGATTGCTGTGAGTTTGAGGCTTGCCTGGGCTACATAATTAGCTCAGGGCCAGCCTGAACTACAAAGTGAAACCCTATCTCAAAAAAAAAAAAAAAGTAATAGAGGTTAAATGGAAGAGGATGAAAAAAAGATAAGCCTACTTTATGAATCAAAGGAAAACGGAAGTGATGATATTCATATTAGAGAGTAATTTTAGAGCAAAGCAAAATAGGAGGGAAAGATTATTTGAGGGTCAGGGATCAAAGATAATTCTAAATCTTTGGGGAGGGGGCAAGGTCTTGCTTTGTAATTCAGACTGACCCTGAACTCACTATGTAGCCCAGGCTAACCTTGAACTCACAGCAATCCTCCTGCCTTCACCTCCTGAGATTACAGGCATGAGTCACCATCCCCAGCACTGTGAAATGTGCTACTGGAGATCAAACTCAAGACCTTGTGCTTTCCAGGTAGACACCAGAACCAATAAGCTAAATCCCCAGCCCTATAATTCTAAATCTTAACACATGCTAACAGAGACTGAAAACACATGAAGGCAAAATACATATAACTAAAAAGAAGATAGGCAAACTAAATAGATTTCTTTCAGTAATTGACAGAATAGAAAATTAACAAGAAGTCTTGGATAAAACTACTGGTTGATATTTACTCTGCAAAAGCAGAATATACATTCTTTTTTAGGTGCACATGAAATTATACAGCAGTAAT
>PVIC010011195.1:0-41726 GCA_004025085.1 Thryonomys swinderianus
GGAAGCTGATCTTCTCTTCTGTCCCCAGTGGAAGGAAACAGTGCTGTGTCTCTCATACCAGGCGGGCTGCTGCAGGGCCCGGGTGAGGTGAACCTCCAGGCCCCTGGGAAGCAGCAGGAGTTAATGAGGCAGCATAGTCACCACCAGCTGGAAAAGAGCGTCAGGAGTTGCTCAGGCAGGTGGGGCTCCAGCTTCCCGCTCTCAGAGACCCACAGCATTGCCAGCCAGGACACTCCTGTGACCAGCCAACGTCCTTGGCGTTTTTTCTGTAACTTTTGACCCAGTCTTTCCATTTCTGCATAAAATCCCCCTTGGATTTTAGTTGAGATTGTTTACCTATAGATTTTACAGATCTATAGGTTAATTTATGAAGAATTGACCTCTTTTAATCTTTCTACGTACTTGTTAGGTCTTCTTTCATTTCTTCTATCAATGGTTTATAATTTTCACGTACAAGTCATATCAAACTTACTCAGGCATTTCATAGTTTTGTTAGTGCTTTCAATATGTTTTAATAATAAAAATGCCTATTTTCACTCTTGGGAGCTATCATTTGATGACTCCAAAACTTTCTGCTCACAATCTTGTTGTTGTTGGTTAGGTACTCTAAAGATAGATATTGCTTCACTTTTTTATGCTTCCATCGTTTCTTTAACAAGTTAATATTAATTCTCATCATTGTTCCTTTTGTATGTAATGCATCATTTCTTTGGCTGATTCAGTGTTTTTTAAATCTTTTTTTAGCAGTATAAGCATAGGGTTATTTAACTTATTTTTCTTGCTTTGGCTAAGCACCTTCAATCATAAATATAGCTTTCTTCAACATAAAATTTGTGGTTCTAATTATTCAAAAAATTGTGTACTTTCTGCTGGCTCTCCTTTCCCTTTATGACTTCAAATATATGCATCTTAGAGCTTTTGGTATAATCCCATAAATCCTGAAATTCCTGTTATTTTTTTTCAGGCTTTGGTCTTTTTTCTTTGTATTCTTCATAATGAATAATTTCTACGAATTGAAATTCAAATTTACTAACTCTTCCCTTTTATCTAAATTTTTCTGTTTAGCTCATCATACAATTTAAAGCTCAATTATTATAGTTATCATTTCTAATTTTCATTTGATTCTTTTTTACAGTCTCTATTTTCATGACTTTTTACTTGTTATGAGCGTATTTTTCTGTTCTTCACTGGTCAGAATTATAATACTTGTTATATTAAATTTTTATCTGCTGATTTTTCCACCTCACCTTAGTGTTTATCTCTATTTATTCTTTTTCTCAGAAAACTGCTCACATTCACTGTTTTTTTTTGTGTGCTGGATATTTTGGGTTGTGTGCTGGATATTGCAAATTTGTGTGTTGAAAACTCTGGATTTTGATGTATTTCTGCAGAGGGAGTTGCAGTTGTGTGTGTGTGTGTGTATGTTATTATGGGCAATTAACTTTTTTGGACTCAACTCTGAATTGTGTCTCTTGGAGGAGAGTTCAAATTACTGTTCAATTCTTACAGTCTTGGCTGACTTGGTTGTAGTCTATGTACTTATGCAAGATCACAGGTGAGGTAGATATTGGTGAAGACTATATACATAAAAGTTATTACCTGTTCTCTCGGACTCTCTTCCTTTTTGAAGTTTCTTCCTATTTTGTAACTCTAGCTTTCTGTGACGTCTGCATTGTTTATTTAGCCCCCAAATACTGGATTTTTCTCATGATTTTAGTTACCCTGCACAATGCTAGCTGTCACCTGTCTGCAGATGAAAGGCCACAGGGTTATGGTTTCAATCCAACATGGTCCTGGGAAAGGTTTTTTGAGTTAAAGGCTTGGCTGCTGATGGGCCTCTGGGATATGTTTGGATCACGAGGGTTCTGAGTCCAACAGTGGGCTGATCCACCCATGAGCTCTTGGGTGAGTGGACCGTTAGGAGTGAGGGTCCAGGAAGGGGGTGGGTGACTGGCAGGATCTCAGGGGCTGTGTCTCTCCTGGGGTCCTGGTCTCTCTGGCCCTTTTGTCTCATTCACTGAGCTTTTTGGCTGCCATAAAATTAGCAGTTCTCTGGGCCACTTGATGTTTCTACTTCACAAGGGAGCCATCTGACCGTGGACTGGACCCTGTAAAGCCATCAGTCAAAACAATACTCCCTCCTTTATGTTGTTTTTCTCAGGTGTTTCTCATCACAGTGATGACGAGCTTACTAACATATGTAAGAAATGGAAAATTCATCTTGTGACATTTTCTCTTTTTAGGTGTCAACCTCCTTCCTGAATCTGCCTGGCTTTGTTCATAGTCCAGTCCCACAGGTAATATTTTCATTTTATTTTTGCTCAGAGCTTATCATTGTTATTTGTGAATACACTGTGCAAAAGAGCCTACTAGCCATACTAAAAACGGAATACCTAAAAGTATACTTTGAAGGTTGGGGATTTAACTCACTGGCAGTTTTGATGGATTCTGGAGCCTGCTTTGTAGGTGCAAGGTCATGAATTTCATCTCCAGTATAAAAAAAAGTGCATTTCAAAAATATGCATTTAATTAGAAATCCAAATCAGGTGTGATGATGCACATTTATAATCCCAGCACTTGGGAGGCTGAGGAAGGAGGATCATGAGTTTGAGGCCAGCGTGGAAAACAGAGCACAACTTTGTCTCAGAAAAAAATCAGTTGTACGTTTTTTGCTAGCATATGGAATTACAGCGAGTTTTTGTATAAAGACCTATGTCTTGTATCACTGCTAAATTTATTTTACAGTTCTGGTTTCTTTCTTTAATATATTTTTATAGCAATTTTATCTGTAACAATTTCACATTTCCTTTTCCAATCTGTATGCTTTTCATTTGTTTCTCTTGCCTAACAGTACCAGTTACACCATATTGAACAGGAGTCTAAATAGGTGCTTTTCTTGGGCTTGATGTATATTAAGGTAAAAATATGTGCTCTTCCAACCTTACACCTAATGTCTTAGTAGGTGGCTCCTTTCAGCACATTCTATTCTACTCCTGCTTGGTTTGAAATTATAAAGGCAGTTGGTGTCAACTGCCTTTTCCTGCATCTTTTGAGACTTGGGTTTTCTACTTTCTATAGTGAATGATATCGAGCCTTCAACACTAAGCCCAACTTCCATCCCCAGGATGAATTCGGTCTTGATGCATTTCCCTTCCACAGGTTGTGGGGTTTAATTTGCTAAGATTTTGTATGGCTCTGTGTTTCAGAGAGACATCCGCCCTTGTTTTTTATATTCTTTGGCTTTGTTCTGAGGATACTGATGAGCTAATAAAGTTAAGGGAATTGTTTGATCCGCTTCTATTTTTGAATGTAGGATTGTCACTGTTTTCTTCGTAAGTGCTCAAGGAACAATCCTGGAAAATCTGTTTGTACCCGGTATTTTCCTGTTAAAATATTTCAAATTATGATTTAATTTCTTTAAAATCCTCTTCAGCCTTTATGTTATTTTGGCCTCAGTTTGCTAAGTTATGCTTTTCAAGAAATGTTTTCATTTTGTTTAAACTGCCATATTCATTGGCATGAAGTTGTTCATAATATTTCCTTAACCTTTCAATGTCTGTAGGATATTTAACAATTTCCCCCATTGCATTCTTGACTTTGGTAACTTATGTTTTCTCTCCTTTCGTCTTAAAGAATATTGATTCATCCATAACAGGCCCTTGGACTGTTAAAACCCTTGGGCCCCGCCTTGCTAAGGATGGCACCTTGGGCTCCCCAGTTCCGAGGCAGAGGGAATTCGCTCTGTTAGGGACACAGCTGCAAGCTGTTAGCAGTTAATAGTCCCAACAAGGGGGGATGGGTGCATGGACTCAGCTGAGGAGATCTTGGCAGAGAACAGCGTTATCCCCTTTAGAAGAGAAAACACATTTTGGATGTGAGATAAAATTTGAGCAAAGGCAGGGTGTTAGATACAAAGAGATTTGTAGAGACCATATGGAATTTGGTTGGGAAGGGCCAAAGGGCAGAGAAATGAACGTGGAAAGGACCCAGCGCAGTGCGGAGTGGCCTGGGTTCCCTGAGCCCTGGGGGCCTAGAAAAATCGAAGCGTCCCTCTAGAAGCAGTGAGAAGCCCCCTGACTGCCTGGGCTGGCGCCCTGAGGTTAACGTCTTTGCTGCTGAGTGCTGGGCCAGGGGATGCAGATCCTCACTTGTAGCCAGTAAATACGGGCATACCTCTGGCTCAGCCTCCTGGTCAAGAGCAACGGACTCTCACATCTTAAATCCAGAACTGAGAACTTCACACTGGCAAAAAAAAATTGTTATTGGATATCTTAGATGTATTTTAAATGAAGAATTCTCTCTTAAAAGGAAAAGGAATATCTTGCAACGATTTCTCTGATGGCCATGTTCGTATTCACTTGTAATTATAGTATTTTTCCTTCACAAGGGGCCCGGAAGTCAATGTGTCACTGAAACAGCGTTTCTTTATCACCCTCCAGTTCTGTCATTCCACGCTGAGATGCGAAAGTCTTTAATTTTCTCCTTGTCTTTGCCAGGAGCAGAGTCTGTTTCTGATATTTAGAGGGTGTCCCTCCTTTCCTCTTTAATTACTCCAAATTCCTATTCTTCTTGCTATCAGAATTGGATCCCAAGAAAATGTCAGACTCGGGGAACAAATGCCAACAGTCCCATGGCGTTATCTCCTGCTGGTCAGTTTGCAGGCTTAAGAGGAACCACCCAGTGAGGGAGATGCAATCTTAATTAGCTAGTAAACTGTTTCCTACAGGTGCCTACAAACTGGTTCTCCAGAGCCACTGCATGTTCTTGACCCACCAGCCCGGTTGTCCCCAAACCTCTGTCTGTTCCTGCTTCACTTAGTGGGTGCCTCAGAAGTGCCCCGTGGAAGCACATTAAACCCATCCTCTGCCTTGCACGTTTTCACCCCCTCCTCCACTCTTCATTTCTATTCCTTCCCCAGCCAACCAGTTCCAAATCTCAGGGCCACTTCTGACTTTCCGTTCCCCGTTGCAGCCATGATGATTCTGCCAGGAAATCACACCGTCAGTTTCTCTTCATTTTTACCTGTGCTGCCACGTTGCTGGGGGACAGCGTTATTCCCCAGCCCAGAGGCCATGTTAGCCTCCGGACCTCCGTTCCTGTAAGGTTTCTATTCTCCAGTCCCGCCTACGTGGTGACAAAAAATTAATTTTTAAGTTATATTACTCCCATGTTCTAAATTCTTTAATTATGTGTATTTCCTTACAGTCATTGATCTTCTGGCCTTAAGCAGCTTTTTTCTTGCTCTCTTTTCCTGCATGCAACCACCCGGTTTTGTTCTCATTCTAAGCAGGTCTCCCTTTGGCCGCTGCATTCGTAAAAGTTCCTCCCTTCAAAAGAGAGACGAGCTCTGCTGCTCACCCACGTTTTCAACACTCAGCTTCATTCCTCTTTTCTCTGTGAGAACTTTGCTGGTCCCTCTGGCATGGAGACACCTCTCTGTTCTCTGAATACCTGTAACTTGAGTCGTCTACTTGGTACGGATTGCCTTTTAAGGTTAGTTCCCTTTTCCTGAGCTGCAGGGTGGTATGAGACACACCCCCCAGAGCCCCTTTCTGTTGAAGGTGGATCTCAGGAAGAGCCTTTCTTTTGAGAACCCAATGGGAAAAGCTAAGAGAAGGGGAAATAACTCTACCTCATCAAGTGCGGGCTGTAGAACCTATGCTTTTCGACTGACACTGTCCAGAGGAAGACAGGCCTTCAGGTGAGGATGAGAAAGACTAATTCTGTACACACACACACACACACCCATAAGTTCTTTGGGGACAATATCTTACACTTCTCAGTACTCATGCCATGGCAGGCAGGACTGTGACTGTAAGGAGTCTTTCTGCTAAGTGGGCTGTGTGTCTGTGTGCTGTGTCTAGACTGTCTTGCCCCTGTGTACCCAGTTCCTATGGCTTCCTCACGGTCTCTGGTGGCAATTCCAATCTGTGCACATATTCCAGTGATGAGGCAGGGAGACCCACTGGGATTTGGGAGGAGTATAAAAGGAAAACAAAACAAATGCACACACACACACACACACACACACACACACAGAATCATCCCACAAACTTTTACTTTGTTGGTGTGTTTTACAATATACGTGCAAAGTAGAATGTCATGTAATAACCACTGCTTTGCAACACAGTGCTAGGGTCATACTTATCCTCTGAGTGAGCCTAAATCTCCCATTTCCATACCCAATATACTTCAGGGGGTGGGGTGCTTTAAAAATACAGATTTCTAGGCCCAGTGGGAGGCCTACGAGTCGTTGCTGGGTAAATGGTGGGCACAACCCTCATTCAGCTTCCCGGATGCATCCCAAAGCCACCTCCTGTCCAGGGCTTTGCTCTCTATTGAAATCTAAGCCCCTTGTTTCCTTGCAGGGGAAACCAAGGCCCTTTCAAATGCAGTGACTGGCAAGGCCATAGTGATGGGGAGAAAGCCTACACCCCAGTCCTGCCTCTGTCTTACGCCCTTGGCTTATTCTTTTCCTTTCAGGTGGCCGGTTTTCAAGCTATGGGCAGTGATTTGTAGCAATTCCCAGACTCTCCCTCCTCCCACTTTATCACTCTGGAAGCTTCCCAGGGGTTTATTATCTGTGGAATGATGCCCAATATGATGTCATGAACACTGCTGCTAGCAGGATCCTGCCGAAATTGAGAAAGTTCATGTTGTGGCACAAATGGCTCGGGGTCCGGATGGAACCCACAGGAAACAAACGCAGGCTTGAAATCACGCTGATGATGACTAAAAACTGCAAAAGCATCTGAGCTTTTGGAGATGTAAGGCCCGCGGAAGGGCCTCTCGTAAATCCATAGTTCACAGAGGTGAATGAGTTCAGGGTCCTCCGGGCGAGAACAGCGAACTGAGGAAGGGGAGCAGGTTTAGGGAATGGCCGCTGCGTTTGCCATCTGCCTCCCCGCAGCGAATGACCTCACAATTCAGTGCCTCCGCGCAGTGCGCTTTTTTGTTAACTCCTGGTTTCTGCGTTGCTCCGCTCGCCGCCCTGGGCAGAGCGTTGCTCACAGCTGCCCGAGCGCCGGCGGTCCTGGCCGGGCTTGCGGTTCCCCTGAAGCAGGCTGAGCCTGTGAGCGCCAGTCCCTGGAGGGCTCCCGGCCTGCGGGGCTCTGGTCCTCAGTCGCTGCCTCAGAGCGTCACCGTGGCCAAGCGTCTGCGTGGAGGCCAGGACGGCGCGGCAGCAAAGACCACGTGGAAATCCGCTCTTCCTGTGGGGAGTGACATCCCTCTCCTCTGCCACACGCTGCGGCAGAGATCCGCTGGATCTGGCCCACGCCGGGGAGGGGACGATCGGGGTGAGCCCCGAGCGGAGGGGCGGCAGGGACGCAGCCCTCCCTCGGCTGCTCACAATGGATCTGCACATTTGTTTGTGGGTGGGGTAGGTGGAGGCGTCCAGCAGGACTGTGGATGTCTGGGCTGAAGCTCAGGGGAGATGTCGGGTGGAGACGCAGCTCCGGGAGTTAATAGTATGTTCTAAGCAGGGGCTGAAATCATGGGAATAGATCAAGTCCGCCAGGAAAAACATTTTTTTTGAGGTCTCCACTAATTACTAGTGTCCACTAATTACTAACTTTTCAGAGAAAATTCGGACAGAAAGTAAAAACAAAAACAGATGTAGAAAACGATAAATGTCACTTACCAAGGCGACTTATCACTCCTAACTTAACTAGACTTTCAGATTGGCCAGGAAATTTGGGTTTGAGCATGGGGCGTTTCCTGGTGTCATTAGAATATTGTTAAGATTCTGAGAAAAACTTCGTTTTCCCCGCACAGAGACTAACTGAGACCCGGAAAGCCTCCCGGTGGAGGAATACCAAGCGAAGTTTGCTCTCCAACAGTTTTACATGAGAGATCAGACAGATCTCAGTATTTCCAAGTTTGCGGTGATGGATATTATAAATATTCATATAGCATGATTAATTATAGTTGTTTAAAGCATGACTTCCCCAGGCCCACACTACCCTTCTCCACACCGAGGGAGTGTTGCGTGAACCCTGTAGCGCTAGACTTATGTCACAGAGAAAGATGGGCAAACACCTCAGCTGTTTCCTCGGGTCCCAGTCTCGTCTCTCTCTGTACTTTATCTCCTGTCATGCCTTCCTTCTGGAATGTTCTGCTGAGACATCTACCCAGCCAAACCCAGCCATCCTTCAAGTTTCTGTTCATATCCCATTTCTTGTTTTTCTGACTGGACTGTTCACTGCACCCCTTGTCTCCTTGAACTCCTTCTGTCCTGGTGACGCTGAGGGTGGACAGGGATCCCAAGCCAATTTCTATGCTGACCTTCGTCTGCTACACTAAGAGTCGGTAAACTCCTGCTCACGGGGCAAACCACGCCCCCTGCCTCTTTTCACATAGCCTATAAACTATAGATAATTAACTGCATTTTAAAAAATCGTTGGACAGCCGGGCGTGGTGGCTCACGCCTGTCATCCCAGCACTCGGGAGGCAGAGGCAGGAGGATTGCTGAGTTCGAGGCTTGCCTGGGCCACATAGTGAGCTTAGGGCCAGCCTGAACTACAAAGCGAGATCCTGTCTCAAAAAAAATCGTTGGACAAGATCAGATGGTTAGACAAGATTACATATGAAAATTGGATAAAATTAGAATTTCATTGCTCATAGGTGAAGTTGAATTTTGTCCATAAAATGCTTGAGAAAATATTCTTCAGTTTGCCTCTTGGCTCATGAAGCCTGAAATACTTATCGTGTGTCACCTCTTGGAATTTGCTGATGTGCTGTCATTTTGTCCCTCCTGAGAAAGGGTGGGACCTTCGGGGCAGGAAATAGTACTGACACTTCCTGGTGGCTTCTTCAGGGTTCGGCGCAGTGCAGAACCTGGAGCTGGTGCTGGGCGAACACCAGTTGAATGGAGCTAAGAGAGAGTGTGTTTCTAATTTGTGATGGATGCGTTATTATATCCTTCCTTGCTGGCCAGGCCTCTCCTTTGTTCTCTTCTGCTGTTGGGCTGGTATCTGTTATGTCTGGTCGAAAAAATGACAGGGAATATACCAGGGTGGGAACTCATGGAAAACACAAAGTGAAATGAAGTGTGGGAACCAGAGGTTTTGTTTTGGGTGGAGAGGAGCTGTTTGCTTTGGGGGACTGAGGTAATGAAAGTTATTTCAATAACATAATTCACCATTGTACATATAACCTGCCAGCTGCACAACCAGGGAAGCCTCACCCAGGGCTGCCATCGGCAGAGAGCAAGGGTTCGGCGCTGAAGTGTCAAACAAATTCTCCACCCCGTTCAGCGAAGAGGAAACCCCGTATATTGTGGGGATGTGGAAGGCACCGTACAGTCAGATACTATAGGGGAACCCAGAAATAAAAACAGTTGTGTTAGACTGGCGACATTGTAAAAAAATAGTTTTTAAAAACTTGAAGTAGTGAGACTGTTTCTACAATACATAACATTTTCTGGAAAATAATAGAAATGAAAAAAGTTCTCATTCCTTTCCAGCATATATCAACTTTTATTCATTTTTTAAAAAGAAAATGTTTTGCACCCTTTTCCCCTTTACTGAATCAAAATTTTATACCAAAGTAGAAGTTTCTCAGGATCCTGGGTGTAAGATACAGGTACAAAGATGCACACATTTTTCCGACAAAAGACACCTGCCCAATTTTTGTTTTTTTTTTTTTTTTTTTTTGGAGACAGGGTCTCACTTTGTAGCTCTGGCTGGCTCTGAGCTCACTATGTAGCCCAGGCAAGACTCGAACTCAGCAATCCTCCTGCCTCTGCCTCCTGAGTGCTGGCATGACAGGCGTGAGCCACCATGCTCGGCACTGTGGTATGTGGTATTGATGGCTGGTGGGCGTGAGTCTCCACGCCCAGCATTGTATGTGGTTTCAGGGATTGAACTCAGGACCTTGCGCTTGTGAGGCAGGCACAGAACCACTGAGCTAACCCTCCAGCCCGACACCTGCCCAGTTTTAAACCTTAATGTCTCTGGAGCTGTAAACAGGAAGAGCAAGACTAGCCCCTCTCACTTATCTCGGGGCCTGCTTGGAGCTGAGGTGCAGCACGTGGTGCAGAGAAACCCCGTCCCAGCGCGGGGCCTCAGGACTCCTGAGAGCAGAGGTGGGTCCTCTGCTTCGGCTTCCCATGCACTGTCTGGCACGGGGACCTTGGCTTTCAGCCCCAATTGGTGAAATAGATAAAGGAACAGAGCAAAAAGGAAAACAAAGCGAGGCACAGAGGTATCATGATGTCGATCAGACTACTCAGGTCTACCTTCAGGCCTTCAGAGGAAGGACTTGCTCATTCACACGGCTCCCGGAAGGCGACCCCTACAGCGCAGCCAGACCGACGCTCCGTCAGCGCCTGGAGGGCCTGGGGTGAAAAGGAAGAACGGAGGGAGGTTTGGAAGTTACCGTCACGTCACCCTTCAGCACGAAAGTTCATTCAGCAAGTTCTCCTGGGGTGCACGTTTGTGTGAGGAGCTGTCTCCCGGGCTGAGGGTGCTACTGAGCGAGAAATGGAAGCGGACGGGCTGGATGAGGACTGCCGCAGCTGTGCGGACCCTCTTTCCCGGCGGAAGGACAGACACGGCCAGCCTCGGTTCACCCTGAAAGCATCCCCGAGGGGTCTCTGTGTGAGCATGCTCCCTGTACTGCAGAACTACACTAATCCCTGCTCTACCTCAAAGTCAAGTTCAGAGAACCGTCTCATAAGCTGATAATGGTTTTCGGGGGCTTAAATTGTCCCAGAGTTGATCTTACTGCTTCTCACAGAGAACCCCTGCTGATACAGTTATTTATTTGTTCAAGAGATAAAAAGTGACGAAAGAGGTTTTGAAGCTAAAATGTCAAAAGATTCCAACTGATCAAATGGCCAGCAAACGCTCTGTCTTTTGTTATAGTTTTTAGGATACTGTGTAATCCCAATTAAGGAGGAAAATTTAAACTGTCTCCTTCAAAGTTTATCATAACTGCCACCATCAAGATAGCAAAGTAAAGAACGGAGACTTTGATCTCCTGTATATAGTCCAGTGCGGTTTACAGGCTTGACTGAGGTTTCTAGTAAATAAAAACCCTGGACACCCTGTCATACGTACACTTGTTCACGAGGTACCAGAATGTGCACGTGGCCCTGTGTCCTCTCCTGGTCCCAGGCATTGGGTCTTTCGCCATGTGGGAATCTAATGGCAGTACTGTGAGTGGATACTTCTCGGCGTGGCGCTGTATGCCCTGGGTAGCGATTGGCAGCCCCCCGTTTGTGAGCAGGGCCGGGAGCGGGGGCTTCTTCACTGGGCCGGCAGGAGCTGGTGCTGCAGGTGGGCTTGCTGTGGGCACATGGGAATTCGGCGCCTTCCTGCCTCTGGAATTTCCCAGTCTACCTCCGCCTGAGCGTACCCGTGCCGAAAAACTTGTCCAAGCGATCTGGTGGCCTAGGATTCAGCTTTATTTTGTAATCTTGTCTCTGGCTCTCTGTATCTTCACTAAACGCCCTGCGGTCTGTGTTCAGGCGCCCCTGTTTTGCGGGAGTCTACGGGTCGGAGCCTTCACTGGCGTGACGCCTTGCTGACTGTCAGCAGAGGCCGTGGCGGGGATCTGCAGGCTGCAGGCCCAGCCCGCACACTCACGATTGTTAGCGTGACGGAGGTGGGTAGGTGAGGGGCAGTTTAGAGAAGGTACATGTTGGCCTCGCTGATGTCTCTTCCATCTCAACACAACCTTGCCAGCACAGACGCTTGTGCCGTTCCAAGGCCTGGACTGGTTCTTGGGCAGCTCCCACCTCAGAAGCCGAAAGCACGGCTCGTGCCAAAGGCTCCCCTGACGGCCGGCTGCGTGGAGCTTCCGCCAGTGTGCGTCATCGTCGCCCCGGGAGTGATTGCCAGGGTCCTGTCGTTGATGATGGAGCTTGCGTCCACCCAGCATGTGGCGTGAAGGTGCCTGGCGCTCCAGGGCTGCTTCCCGCACCTGTGGTGACACTGCTTCCTGGGCACTGTCGGGGCTTGCTGGTGGCAAGGTCATCGACGCTCTGCTGAGGCACTTGGGCTCTGTCTTTCACACGGGCAGGTCCACACTCACCCTCGACTTGTACAGACTCGTCCACCAGAGCGAAGGCTCGCTGGAACTAATGACTGTGAGGAGGATATTTGTGGCTTGTACGGTGGCACTCAGCATGGCGTGGGTGCCAGTCATTGTGCAGCTGCCGGGAGGCCAGATGTACCTTTGTACTAGGGGGGCAGACCACCTGAGGCCCTCAGTGGCAGCCCTGTTCCTTCACCTCCCCCCCGACAAGGAAGAGAGTCGCACCCCGACCTTCCAGCCTGCTGCCGGCCACGGTTTACCTTTCCTCGATGCCACCTCTCTGCTTCGCTGCAGCCACTCAGACTTGGTTCAGCAGATTCGGGCCACGAGGCTTAAATTCGGTGAACCAAGTAGATGCAAACACACCATATTTGCTGTAAATAGGCTGGATGTGGTGGTACATGCCTGTCAGTCTAGCACTTAGGAGGCTGAAGCAGGAGGATTGCTGAATGTTCAAGAGCAGACTCGGCTAAGCAGTGAGCTCAAGGCCAGCCTGACACTGTTGAAAAAAACAAATTACTGTCAACAGTGGATCGGTGAGAGATAATAAAAAAAACTACAGTGATAGTTTAAATTTAAAAAATTATTACAGTGAAAGGCACGTTGCCCCTGAATCCTTTCAATACTTGGAATACCGCTCCTCTCTTTGAACACACGTATGGCATTGTTTTGAGCAGTGTGTCTTTCTACTGTAACATGTTTTAAAAAACAATTTAAACACTTACTATATCTTTTGATCACTCTGCCCTGTACTCCCTTATCTCCTCCTGTCTGGGGATTTTTTTTTTTTTTTTTTTTTTGAGACAGGGTCTCACTTTGTAGTTGAGGCTGGCCCCTGAGCTCACTATGTAGCCCAGGCGAGCCTTGAACTCAGCAATCCTCCTGCTTCTGCCTCCCGAGTGCTGGGATTGAAGGCGTGTGCCACCACGCCCGGCACTGTGATATGTGGTACTGATTGCTGGTGGGCGTGAGTCACCACGCTCCTGGTGGCAGCTGTGGGCACCCTGCTGCGTTTCCTGGGGGCGCTCAGTCCGGAGCCAGGCCTAGTGTGGATTCAAGAAACAGGGCCTTACTCCTGCCAGGCTCCGCTGGTTCTGTTTCCAAGGCCACTGAACTCCCTGTGCTCTTCCGCTCTGAGCAGGGAGCCCTGACGTGCGTGTGTGCGCGTGTGTAAATAGGTCAATCTGGGGGAGCCTCAATCGTTTCATTTTTCTAAATTTTAATGTTTTAATTTTTATTCATGTTTGCAGTAACGATGATTGCGTTCTCTGTGGGGTGCTGGTGCTGCCACCTCACACAGCTTCTTTTTATTCCTGTACCCTCCCCACCCCCCTTCCAGCTCTGGGTCCCCTTCCTACCTGCACAAGGCCCCTCTTCCTGTTTCTTGTCATCCGTCTATTGTTTTGCTCTTTGGCTTATTTATTCCTCAGGTTTTCACAGAAGTGAGACCACGAGAGGTACCCACGTGCTTGTGGTGTGTTCCACTTAGCTCTGGGTCTCGCCTAGGAGCTGCTCCTCTCTCCCTGTCACCAGCCCAAGTCTGCTTTTCACGGATCCGGGTCCCACTCAGGCTCGTGGAGCCGCCCGGACTTAGGTGGGCGCCTGGGACCGGCCTCGAGGGGGCCCTGGACCCTGCGTGGTGAGGGGTAGCAGCGGCGCCCCTTTCCCGGTGGAGCTACAGCCTCACGGGACCGGGCTGCAGGGTGCCTGGCGTCCGTGTCCAGGGCTCAGCACAGCCCGGGCACGGTGGCAGGAGGCTGGGTGTCCTGGGCCAGGCTGCGGTCTCCGGCGTGCATTCTTGGGGGCAGGTGGCCCTGCTCTGTGCCAGGGAGCGCCAGGGTAACCGAAGAGACTCGCAGCTGATGGAGCCTTTGCATGCCCTCTGCCACCTCCCTAGGCTGGCACCGCACCTCTCCCAGTTACCCCCTCGCCTGGGCACCCTGTTTCCCCTCCAGGCTGGCACCGCTCACTCTGTACCCCGGGCCACCCCTCCCCGTTGGCACCTTGGTCACCCTGCCCCTCACGTCATCCCCCCCCCCGTCACCCCTCCCTGGCTGGCCCCGGGCCGCCCTGTCCCCCCGGGCACCCCCTCCCGGCTAGCACCCAGTCGCCCGCCTCCCTCCGCTGGTTCTGTCCCGCGCGCGGGCTGCTGCGCCGAGGCAGGGCTGGCAGCTGGGAGTGGAAAGGGAGGACGCGCGGGGCCGGGGGTGGGGTGGAGACGCAGGATGGAGGAGGGGGTGTCATTTTCTTTTTCTTTCTTTTTTTTAAAAAAGTATTTCTCTCGCGAGAAGGCGCCGCGCGGACGATACTTGAAGAGGTGGGGCGGGAGGGGGCGCGGAGCCGGGCAGACAGTGGTGCGGCGCGACGGCATCCAGGACCGCGGGGCGCGCAGAGCCGCCGAGGCGCGGGGCCCAGGTCGCAGCGTCGCCTCCGCCGCGGGCCGGGCGGGCCGGGGTCGAGGCCGGGGCGGGCGGGGCCTGGCTGACAGCTCTGCGGCGGGTCGGGCCGGCTTGGCGGCGCGCGAGGCGCGGGCTGGGGCTGGGCGCTCGGGGCGCGACGCGCGCAGTCGGTGCCACCGAAAGCCACTCGGGCGCGACCGCTCGGGGCCGAGGACCGCGGGGGACGGGTCCTGGCGCCAGGCTCCGCGGCCGGCGTGGGGCGGCGAGGTGGCCGGGGCTCCGCGGCCAGCTGGGGACCCGGCAGCCTCCGCTCGCCAAGTAACTGCGCCACGAGCCGGCGGTGCGCGGGGCTCGGAGCGGGGACCGCAGGCTCAGCATCCCGGCGTCTGAACGTCGCCCCCCGCGGGATCTGTGTCTCTTGCAGCTGGCAGGGGCCGCCTGACGCGGGAGCAGCCCGGCCCGGGACGCGCGGACAGCGGGACAGCGGGACAGCGGCGCAGTGCGCTCGGGCGCCTCGGGCGCGGCGACAGGCGGCGGGGCGCGGCCGCTCGGCATCATGCGGCCAGGGGGGCTGCTGGAGGTCGCCCTGGGGTTTACTGTGCTCCTCGCGTCCTACACGAGCCACGGCGCGGACGCCAACTCGGAGGCTGCGAACGTGAAGGAGACGCGAGCCAGTCGGGCCAAGAGGAGAGGCGGCGGGGGACATGACGCGCTGAAGGGGTGAGGGGACGACCGGTCGGCTCCCTGGGCCCGGGGCTCCCCCCTCCCCGGGCTAAGGACTCGGCAAGGCCTCCGGGGTCACCTTGGTGGCGCAGGGCTGCTGAGCCGGCGTCGCCTCCGGGCAGAGCCACTTTGCTCCTGCCGGGAGGGATTCCTGCCTCGGGGAGGGGTCTTGCGTAGGAGGATCTTGGGCCATTGTGGAGGCCGATTTTGGAAGGCGGAAAAAGGTTCCTGGAGTTTGGAAAAGGGGAGGAGCTGCACCAGAGAGAGAGAGAGAGAGAGAGAGAGAGAGAGAGAGAGAGAGAGAGAGAGAGAGAGAGAGGAGAGGAGAGAGAGGAGAGAGGGAGAGAGGAGAGAAAGGGAGAGAGGGAGGAGAGAAGAGAGAGAGAGAGAGAGAGAGAGAGAGAAAGAGAGAGAGAAAGGGAGAGGGAGAAGCCTGCTCTTTCTCTTCCTACCAGTGCCGGCTGTGTTTAGGGGAAAGTTCTTTCCTTGCGGCTGTCTTTGTAAGGGATCCTGGCCAGGAAAAGAGTCCAATGGCAGACAGGAGGATGTCCATGGTTCCTAGCTAGCCTTCCCGTGGATGATGCCTTTGAAAATCCGAGACTGAGTTTTCTGGGCTACAGTCCCTTTCTGATGTCTCCGCTGGGATCAGAGCAGGGCGAGTATTTCCGAGAAGGAGGTCTCCATGTCGCTGTGCAGGGCTCTTGCCCGGGCCAGCCTCTCCTGTCTGACCACGGACTGACTGCCTGTGCCCCAGTTACCAAAGATGTTTCTGCAGGAAAGACTGAAACCAGGCAGGCTGGTGGTTAAGGGTTAGGAGTTTTGATTTTTCAGATTGAAAGTTAAGTGCAAACCTCTGCAGAAGCAGGAGAATTGACTATAAATGACCCTTTATCATTGGAGGAGCCAGTTAAATGAGCCCAGACAGTAAATATACAGAGATCTTCTACTGAACTTTTAGAATTCTCACTGTTGCTCTCCCTGACCAGTCTAGGGCTTGATCTTGTGCCTGTGGGTGACTCAATGAAGGTGTCCACTTGGTTTCCTTTTTTGGTATGGGCAGTTTTAATTGTGATACATGGTGAAATTTGGGTTTTTAGGGTCCAGACACCAGAAGAAAAACTGCAGTCCAGGGAACAGACCAATTTCCGAGTTTTGTGTGAGCCAGAGGGAGACAAGGTGATTGTCCTAGCTAAGCACTTAGGCAGGGGCAAGATATGCATGATGTTCTGGCCTCAGAAAATGATTATGATGAGTTTAGTTCCATCTTGGTGTTTCTGTGAAAAATAAACCTGCAATTCCGACCATGTGAGAAGTGACTGTGCTGCCCCTGATCGGGCCCGTGTTGGAGGCTTCGGGCAAGTTCCACGAGTGGGCTGTAGCCCCGGTTCCCCTGGCTTCTTAAAGGGACTGAGCGCATGGCAGCATTTCCCCTTCCAGCATGAGTTTCTGCTTTCCAGAGTTATCTTGCTGTGTCTTCTCGGTGGCGCTGCCCCCGGGGTAGATACGGAGGCGGCCACCCACTTCACCTCAGACAGCCCGGGTCACCGACCCCTGCCACCTCGTCAACCGCGCACTGCCATCGGAATGGCAAACGGGTTTAACTCTGAGGGTGACAGTTGGCGGGAGACGTTAGGTCTGGCCAGACGCTTGTCTCGGCCCCTGGGCTGTTTGTTTGGGAGGGCCAGACCCAGTGCGAGAGCAGACTGAGCTTTCCGGCCTTGCTACCCAGGATGCCACACCAGCACTTATTTCTGGGGGTTTTGCATTTTTTGATGAATTTAGAGAATCTTTGTTGCTCGTGGTATTCGGTCACTGACAGAATGTGCCCTACTGCAGAGCGTTTATGAAGCTGCCTAAGACGCCGTGTTCATAGATTCTCGTGTCAGTGTTTAGATCCTCAGGTCACCTATGAGGTTACTGATCTATATATTCAGTGGGTAATAATACGAAAGGATAGCAAGTTTTTCCTTTCAACCTGTCAGATTTTTTCTGTAATTTTCTAGAAATACTGTGTGTGTGTGCATGTAAAAATGTTTATACATGCACATATTCATGCACACATATATGTATACATACATATGTGTATGTGTTTCTTTTACTACATGGGATATACCACCTGTAATGTTCTGAGCCTCGTTCCCTTTCTCTGTGCCTGAGGCGCACTCACCCGTGAAGGCGCGTGGACCCGCATCCTGTGTAGTTTTGCTGCTCAGCATCCCGTAGGGCGGCTGGAACTGCCCCCAACGATGTCTCTGTTGATCATTTTGACGGGACATTTTGCTCTTCCTGACAGCCTTCTGTGCGATCGCGTGGACGTGCGCCCGTCGATGTGCGGTGTCCAGCAGTCAGAGCGGCAGGGGCCGGGGTTTCCCTGTGCACTGTGAACACGCGCTCGCTCCATGCTGACTTCCTCTCTCTCCTCCGGGCTGTTGCAGTCTCCTGTGAATGAGTCTTTTAACCATGGCCTGCTGTGTAAATCACCAGGAAAAGCAGCTACGGAGTACTACGTTTTTCCAGTTAGTGCTCGCAGTTTCTGGTTTTGCTCATTACATTATCATCCTCTTCACAACGAACGCCTGTGACTGTTGGAAAACCCGTTTGCCATTCTGATGGCAGTGCGCGGTTGACGAGGTGGCAGGGGTCGGTGACCCGGGCTGTCTGAGGTGAAGTGGGTGGCCGCCTCTTTCAGGCCTCACCAGCACTGCCCTGAGCTGAGGGGGCTGGAAGCTTATCCGTGTCTGACCCGCCGGCGTGATGCCCCGGACCGCGGGCCCGTGTCCCTCTCTGTGGCAGGTGCCTGCGGACCTGGCTGGCCCTTCTCACGGTCTGTGCTCCTTCCCGCTGCTCCCTGTCCGGCTTCTCTCCCTCCCTGGTGACAGCCAGCGCGTCTTCCTGTCCGGCTGCAGGTGTTTCTGTTTTCTTCTTTTTCATCCGCTCCACAGCGGGCAGCAGAATTTGCTCCTCTGTGGAAATTTAAGCGTCCTCAAATTTCTTCCTAGATTTTGCTGTGTTTTCTTAAATTGCCAATTTTTGCTTTAACAGGAAATCCCTTTTTTTTTTTCTTCATGGAGTGAGTTTGGTCCTCATTCACTCTGCAAAAACCATGTTTTTCTCTATTTTCAAGTGAGAGTTTTGCAAGTTTCCAAAATATTTTCAAATAGTAAAATGTGTAGTCGTTTTCCTTTGCCTGGCATTGCTTAACATAGGTGAAATAAACTTTCTGGGAAATAATAAAATTCTAGCTCTGTGCTTTGGTTCACAAGAATTTTTCTCAGCTACACTTTAAACTTCTGCGACGAGGCAAAAGTGTAGGGGACAGTCGAGCATTTTGCACACATTCACACAGACACGTACACGTGCACACACGTGCTCATGCCAACCGTACTCCAGCAGCATTAGTTATGTTGGCCTTATTGCTTTAGCTCCCAAATAAGGACGTATTGCAGTCCCATGTCAAAGGGAAACATTCCGTACAGCGAGATCTCCTTTCCCCAAATCTCCAGTCACCCGGACGGAGCCTTCTGTGCTTGTCCCTGGTTTATAGGTGTATGAGGCCCGTTGTGTTTCATGGTTCGCCCCCTTCTGTGTTATTCCTTCTGGTCTTTGTTTATCTGCTTGTTTTCTCCAGAGGTCTTGTTACCATTTAAATACACATGGAACAGTTCATATACAGGGTAGGTTTGGTGATGGCAGACGCCCAGGGATTAATTACACAGAAGCCTGTTATTAAAATAAAGCACTTCACTAGAGAACACAGAAAAAGTTCTGTGGACTTTACAAAGTCCATTTGACTGTACAAAAAGGACTTTTAAGACTCCATCTGAAGTCAGAAGGGCTAATAATTAAATATGGGGAAAGACTCCTGGCATGTGGTGGTTTGTCTTTACATTGATTGAAAAGATTAAGCAAAAATATTTGGACATAATATTCAAATAAGATATTCTTACATAGAAAGTTTTACTAATTCCACATTTAAAACAAAAAAGGATAGAAATAAAATATTTATGTGACTCATTTTGTAATGTTTGGGAGAGAATGCTTACAGAAATGCATATTTTGTTGGTAACACGAATTAACTACAACACACATCTACTTGTAGTGCATTGAAATGAGGCCCAAAGGAAACAAGGTACAGATATTTCTTTGAGCACATTTAGAGTTTTAAAGAATGTGGACATGTTCCTTTGTCATCCTGGGGTATTATTCGATGACTTAAGGAAAGTACCATATTAGTGTATTCATACAGTAAACTACATAACTTACTAATCAGTTGGGAATGTTTGCTTTAAATGTTCGCTTTCAATGGGAATGTTTCCTTGAAAGAGAAATAAAGTAGTTTAATAATTTTTCTTTTTTGGTTTCTGGTATTAACCCAGCAAATGGGCCCGCTCTTAAATTCTTTTTCTTTAATGGTGAAATTGTTATTTTTGCAAAAGCTGAAATCAATACTGTATTAGGCCTGAGTTATATTGGGAGGAAGATAGTTTAGCGTTTCACGATTGTACAACTTGATTTTCACAGTAGACAGTAAAACCGTCAAAGGCCAGAATCCTGTCATCAGTATCTTCCCACTAACTTATCATGCAGTGGGCTTTCCAAGAATTTGTGAATTCAGGGAGCCCCGATCGAATTCCAGCCTGAATTTACCTGGAGGGATATCAGAAGTGGAGCCCGTATCTTGGAGGTCTTAACAGTTAGTACAGAGAAGAGTCAAGAACCAGAAATCAACAACAGCAATGCATGTAATCTAGTATTCAATAAAAACAAATACGCATGCTCCTGGACTGAACATGGGGTTACATCTTTGCAAATGTTGCAGGGCATTTCTGAACATTAGGTGCTTAGATATTTCCTAGCCCAGGAAAAGATGAAAATTCAATATTTGCTCTATGGTTTCTGCTGAATATATATTGTTTTCACACCATCATGATAAAGAACTGTCAATCCAGCCAACCACTGTGAGCTGGGACCCTCTGTAATCATAGTTGGAACTATAGCAGGTAACATGCAGATGACATCGATGTGCCAGACGCTGTTGTAAATGCTTGGTGTGTGATAATTAAGTTAATACAGAATCTCCCTGGAGGGTCTTTTTCATTAATTTCCTTTTACAGATAACGAGAGTTGAGCTACACAGGGGTTATGTTCTGAAGACAGTCTTCATAGTAAGTTTTCTTCATTAGTTTTAGTTATGGTTTTGATTTCTCAGTCTTTGGTTCCACTGGACCAAAGTGTGGGCCTCAGATATTAGTAAAATTCCACTTAAAGTCTCTAATTTTTTTGTGCTAAGATGAGGATCTTTAATTAATCACAGCATTATGGAGTCAAATAAGAAATGTTTTCTACCCTTTCTGCAAAGGGAAGTATAGAAACATCGTAGAATGTCAGAGACAGGGAAGGACCCTGTAGGGCGGGTAGGTTATATTTTAATGTTATGCCTTGGGTTTTTCTTGAGGGTGGTAAATCACTATCATGGACACCCTCTTCTTGTGGTGTCTGGGGTTCAGAGATGGACTTGTCGGTTATTTTATCATCCAGAATCTCTTTTGTGCAGTAGATTTCTCTCTGGAGAGATGTGCATGAAGTATTTCTCTTTCCAAGGAAACCAGGGTTTATCTTGCTAGTATGTTCTCTTCCTGATGAAGATGAGTTATTTGATTCTTTCGGTTTACTTTGATTGCCAGTAAACCTGGAGCCAATTTATTCTGACATTAAATTGTAACAATAATGGTTAAAAAACAGCACGCTTTGCTGTGCCAGTCATGACATACTTTACAAATAGCAATTCCTTGCATCACTCCTTAGGGGGCAGATGAAACCCTTTGCCTAACAGGATGAAATAGAGGGATCGGAGTTCCAGTGGCCACTCCAGGGACATGACAAGGTGTGGACATCTGTCTCATAGTCAGACTTGGTATTTTATTGCGGTTCCATTCTAATAAACCTCATAGCGGCTACATAGTCTTCCTCCACACCTTTGACTGTTTCCCTTCTAGGGACTCAGGAACTGGGGATTCAATAGGGGGTCAACAGGTAAAATTTTCCGGATCAGAGCCTGAGCAATTTGGGTTGACTGACTAGGTGGGGTTAATTATGTAAAGTAGAGGTTGAAGGAAATGGAGAGAAAGGAGAAATCTAAGTGAGACAGGCATAAAGGGTTCTAGCCTTGGCGGCCTGGGCCTATAGTGTAGCACTCTGAGAGGCTGAGGCAGGAGGACTGTAAGTCTAGGCCCAGCCTGAATAGTTTGACAACTCAGTGGGATGCTGTCTTAAATAAGATAAACAATCAATTTAAAAAGGAGCCGAGGAGGTGGCTCAATAGGAAGGCCTGAGTAGTACTGAAAGGAAGGAGGGAGGGAAGGAGGGAGGGCGAAGGACTTGCAGTGTTTGGGGCCCAGGGCGTCGAGCACGGCTGCGTGGTCTGGGTGACACTCTCCAGAGTATGCCCTTCGCGGCCTGGGGACCTCTGCCAGCCTGGCCCTGGCCCTGCCACACACTGCGAGCCAGAGTGCGGCGGGCTGACGCCGGCTGTGTTCAGAGGTGGGCTCTGGGGAGCGCCTGACTCCCGAGGGTGCTGCTCTCTCCGTGGTTAATCCACTGGTGGGTTCGCCTCCCCCTCCTCTCCCCGCCCCCGGGCTGCGTTGAGGGTGAGGGGCGGTCCTCCCGCAGGCCCTGCCTCCCGGTCAGTTCCCGCGGCGGAGCCAGCTGGCCGCGGACTGGGCTCTCTGAGAGCAGCCGGGAGCCAAAACACACCTCTCCGCCTTCAGTCGCAGATGTCGAGTATCCGTGCCAGCCACGGTGAGGGGGTGAGTGGACACATCTCTGCTCTGAGAGGCGGAGGTGGGGTTGTCGGAGGATTCTAAGGCTGGGATAGGATCGGAGTCTGCGCACGGCGGCGGTGGTGCGCGCGGGGGATGAGAGAGACAGTGAGATTTGGGAGGCAAACACGGGTGACAGGGCACGGGGAGGCTGGTCCGGGCAAGACAGGGGCTCAGCAGCGGCACAGGCAGCCCTGGACCAGCTGGGCATGAACACCTGTCGCGCGCAAGGAGGGCAGCATCGTTCCTGGGGACGCAAAGGCCGACTAGGCCGTGACAAGACTCCCTGCCACAGTCGAGCAAGACGTTTTCATTTCTGAGTGTTTTGCTTGTTTTGCAGCTATGTTCCAACTTCATCCAGACACTCACTTCCCCTCCCTCCCTCCCTCCTTCTCTCTCTCTCTCTGTCTCTCTCTCTCTGTCTGTCTGTCTGTCTGTCTGTCTGTCTCTCTTTCTCTCTCTCTCTCTCTCTCTCTCTCTCTCTCTCTCTCTCTCTCTCGTGGTACCAGGGATCGAACTTGGGCTCTTGTGCTTCTAAGGTAGGTAGGTGCCACTTGAGCCAAATCCCTGGCCCTGGACAATCATTTTTCTTATTTCTCATGAATCTGCAGGTCAGGGGTTAGATGAGGTCCAGGGCCTGGTTGTGTGTTTACTTTGTTGTGGTTGCTGTGAGTGCACAGATGTGGGAGGGGTAAGGAAGCAAAGCGCCTCTTGTCTGGCCCAGGGTGGGTGGACTCCCGGTTCTAACGTGGTGTCTCCTGCGGTCTCCTTCTGCGGTCTGCCTCTGGGGACGCAGCCACGCAGAGTTTCGCCCACGGAGAGACTGAGCCCCGGATGCAGTGGTCAGATCGTGCCCAAGGCTGGTGTCTGTGGGGTGCCACTTCAAGATGGTGTCCAGCCCCTGGTCATTTGCTTTCGCCCTGCCCTTGACCACAGGTGACCTGGCAGGGAGAAAGTTGCCCTCCGTTTGGTCTGTGGGGGCGATGCAGGAAGTGTTGGGGCTTCTTGAGACCAGCCAGTGCAGGCAGGCAGGGGGTCTTTGAGAAGATAATCAGATATGTAAGCTTTTGCTCTGCTTAACTGGCTTAGTTCTCCTCAACTGTGATTTGCTGCTGTGACTTCAGAATGAAAAATGTTACAGGAACAGTGTTCGGTTCGCAGTAAGGAGCCTGTGCTTAGTTTCTGTCCCTAATTCCTCACTGGAAGAATTCACAGCCACCAAGTAGAAGACGGCAGTTCCCGATAAACTGGTACACTTTATTTGAATATAGGAATTATAAAACTCCCTTTTCCTTTGGCTTTTAAGAATTTCAGTGACATATTTAATGCACAATGACTCTGACTTATTAACTTAGGTGTTTGTATATTTTATTTTCCTTCTATAAGGAATCTTACTTTCAGTTTCTATCCACAGCCTCAGTTTTATACGTCTGTTGGTGTGACCCAAGTTTTGGACTCATTGTTTAAATAACCAAACACAGGTGTGTAATTGACAGTAGAATGTTGCAGAAGAGCTGAGCTCTGTCATTTTGTCACAAGTGGAGAAACCACGTTGTTCTGAGAACAACACCGGATCTGGCCTCATGGTCAAATTTGGACCGTGGATGTTCCAGTCGCAGTCAAATCTGAGTTTTCAGTCTCTTGTGACTTTACAACTTCCTCGCCATCAGTGGCTTCTTTCTTTGGTTATAGTTATAACAGTATCTGTTTGTTCAGGCCCCTCAGAGTGAAAGGGAGAAAGAAAAAGTTGCCTATCTATCTCTGCCCTTTCCAGCCAGAGATGTGTTCCAGACAGCCGTCCACTCAAGAGTGGAGAAACGCTCCAACAGACAAGGGTTTTGGGTCAGCGTTTGGAATGGTAGTGAATTCCTAGACTATCAGTCATGCTTACATTCAAATATAAGTACCCAGACACAGCGAAGCCCAAATATAGTACAGCCATTTTACAGTGCTGGTGTGGGGAGATAGGCTTTACGTCGGTCCTATGGATACGTCGTCTGCTGTTGTGTCTCATGGTTTTGAACTGAAGTGTAGCAATGTCTTTTAATAAAAAGAATGCATTCTAGAGAGAGGGCTTGTCTTATTTTATTTTATTGTAGTTTAGTTTAGTTTTGGAGACAGGGTCTCGCCTTGTAGTTCAGGCTGGCCCTGAGGTCACTATGAAGCCCAGGCAAGCCTCGAATTCAGCAATCTTCCCGTCTCTGCCTCCGGAGTGCAGGGATGACAGGTGTGAGCCACCACGCCTGGCTGTGTTGTTGCTTTTTCATACGAAGCCATGACTCAGATCTTCTTCCCTAGTTGGACATTTATCTTTACAAAAACATCGCAAATGAGAGACAGGTGGAACAGATTTCAGAAATTTAGAGAGCTGAAGCCATAACCCAGAAAGGATCCCCTAAAAAGTGCTCACGGGGCTTATTTTCTTCTCTGCCTTACGAGTAGGAGAGTGGAGCCGCGCGGTGGCCAGAGTGGATGTAAGTGCAGTGTGCTGACCCCCCTGAGGCCCGCACCCCGGAGCAGCAGTTGGCACGGGCCCGCCCTCCGTGGCGCGTCTCAGGAGCAGGTGCCACCGAACAGAGATGCGGAGGCCTCCCCTTCCGGCCCAGGCCGCGTGATTGGTCATTCAGTCAACCCCTAGGGGGGGCAGCACTGCCAGGAGGGTTTTGGGTCCGTACTGCAGCCAACCCGGGACGCTGTCAGCGGAAGCGTCCAGGGAGGGTGGCACGGACGGGGCTCCTTGAGCGAGGTGATGGCCGGTGAGGGCAACAGGGAGTGGCGAGAGAGCGGCCGCATCTTCTCTGGGGGTCTGAGCATGTAGCTGGCTCAGCCCCTGCCCCGCCCCGCGTTTCTCATCGGCAGACAGGGATTCTGGGTCTGCGGTCACGCTGTCTCGTATTTAACACTTGCTGAGCCTGGGTCCGCACTGTTGATTTATACCCGTGCAGTCCTGTGAGAAACAGGCCAAGAGCGAAACCCTGTCTTGAATTATTCACTCTTCTCCTGCTTCATTTTCCTGAGTAACCTCATAGAGTATCTACTGGATCCAGTGAGAACTATTCATCGAACACGAGCTGTGTTTGAATTGGACTGAATGCTTCCGTCTCAGAATGAGCACCCTGTCCCAAGCCTGTTGGTGTTCATTTCTCCTCTCTGATGGCGGGAGGCGGAACCTCCCTCTGCATGCCCGTCCCTGTCCTGATGGGTCAGCGTCGGAAGTGACGTGGACAGACCAGGGTGGGCTTGATGCACAGCCTTCACACTGACAGACCGATTTCAGTCCTGCCTGGTCTGCTGTACTTCGCGCCCCTGAGCTGAGGCCACTGACCTCAAGTTTGCAAATTTTATATCCCATTACCACCCTGCGAGCTCTGTACTCCCCAGGGCCACATAGTTGATGTTTGAGCTGGAATCTGAGAAAGTGTCTGAACATTTCCTGAAGAGTTGGCTAGGAGCAGCTCGGCAGTGTGGTCATAAAAGCCCAGAGTTAGCGGCTGGGGTCTATGCTATAATTACCTCGCGCTGCTTCCTATTTGAGCCTGGTTGTGGGTAATGAGATAGAGCGGTATTGCTTGTGGGACTGTGTTTTAAAGCAACGAGGGGGCATCTTCAATGAATGTTAATAACCTCTGGGTAGGGAGGTTTGGAAGTAGAGTCAACTCCTGGCTCTACTGCCTACTAGGAGGAGACCTCAGACCAGCACCCTGACCTCTCTGCCCTTTGCTTATTCACCTGTACACACAAGGTAATGCACACCTCTCTGTTTTCTGAAACTCAGTAAGGTAGGACATTTCAGGGTGTTAGAGTAACTCCTGGCACGGTCAGCGGTTATGCTGGGAAGATAAGGAGAAAGAAGGATGTAGAGAAATGTAAAAAGTGATTTTTTTAAAATGGCCAGAACAAAAGGTGAGATAGGTCATTAGTATCTCAATACCACAGACTGTTTTATCATCTTGGAACTATTCTCAGTATCATAAGAAGCCAACTCATACTTCATCAAAAATATTTTAAAATGTAATTTTCATGGATGAATATTTTACTTGTACAGATTTGGTGATGCTTAAAGCTAATGTATGGCTTTTATTTTTAAATTTCCTCTTTCCCCAAACTGGGTTCCCTTCATTGGAAAATAAGGTGACTATTATTCCTTATTACTGTGCCCCTCGACTCTTCCAGAAGAGCTTGCTTTTTTTTTTTTTTTTTTTTTTTTTTGAGACAGGGTCTCACTTTGTAGTTCAGGCTGGCCCTGAGCTCACTGTGTAGCCCAGGCAAACCTTGAACTCAGCAATCCTCCTGCCTCTGCCTCCTGAGTGCTGGGATGACAGGCGTGAGCCACCATGCCCGGCATTGTGGTATGCAGTATTGATTGCTGGTGGGCGCGAGTCTCCATGCCCAGCATTGTATGTGGTTTCCGGGGATCAAACTCAGGACCTTGCGCTTGTGAGGCAGGTGCCGGAACCACTGAGCTAAATCTCTGGCCCAGAGCTTGCTTTTTTAATGGGGGAATCTGTCACATAATGCTTGTCTCCTTCCTCATGAAGGCTTTGTTTTCTCCAGAGCTTTTGCAGAAGGAATTTAGATTTTTAGAAACTGGAAGGACTGGCAGTAACGTGGAAATACCCTGAGAGTTACAGTTGTTTTATAGCAAGGTGACTGGTCCTTCCTGACCCATGCTGTACGTGCTTTGGTTAGAGTAAACATCTGTTCACGATGGGGTAGACAAGATGACCGCCACAATTCTAAGCCATGTGGCCCTCCTCATGACCAAAGAGGTGGAAAAATCAATTTTCTTTCCAGGGCACAAGTCATGGCCCCTGGGGATCTCTGGCAGCACTCCGGTGCCATGCTGCAGAGACACATGAACCACCGTGGCCAAAGAGAAGGCCCTGCAGCCAACTGGGCACGAACTATGTGTTGGTCCTGCCTGAACCAGGTGGAATGGCCTCTTTCTTAGATAGCTGGGCCAGGTGGTGCACACCTATAATCCCATCACTCTGGGAGGCTGAGACAGGAAGATGGCAAGTTCACGAGCAGCCTGGGCAATGTAATTTGGTGAGGCCCTCAAGAAATAAAAAAGGACCGAGGAGGTAGCTCAAGCCCTGGGTTCAATCCCCAGCACTTAAACAAAAAAGGAAGTATGGGGAAAGGACACAAGGTTAGCAAAGTAACACATGCCCACCCAGCCGAGAGCTCCGTTTCCGTAGACCTTGCTCCACGGCCCTCTTCTTCCTGGGTGCTTCTGGGTGGCCTCACCGGGCTCAGGCTGCAACCTGAGAAGACAGGAGCCCCCGACCTCGCCTCGCCAGCAACTCAACGGTGTTTTAGTAGGAAGAGACTCTTCCCAGTTTTCCTCCCATGTCCTGTTTCTTTTTAGACACTGAAAATATTTCCATGCTGTCATTTTCTCTTGATGAGTCCCACTCTGAGTTCACTGAGAGTTGACTCTCAGAGGGACCTGAAGCCCCAGAGCACCCTGGAAAGGGAGACAACACGAGCTTTACCTTAATGTGGGCAGCGCCGGGCGTGGCCCCACCCCTCCGCCCCCACGCCTGCCCCGGGCTCACTGGTTGCCTTTGACCTCCCGGAAGCTGCGATTGCTCCGATTGCTCCGTGTTCATTCACAGACTAGCAAGTAACGAACAGCCTGAACAGATCCTAGTTTTCTGTCTGTCATTAAGAATGTTCAGATTACCTAATACCCCGTCATCAGTGCGGTAAGTCACACCACCACCGATAGAACTGAAGTTTATTTAGAGAAGGAAATAACTGAAGAACAAACAAAACCAGGTACTTTCTGGGGTTCACTAACTTCCCAGGAGAACAATAAACCTCAAATAAAATAAAGGTTTCTCTTTAAAAGTCTTGAGAACCTTTTAGGAATTTTACAAGAATATGCAAACCACCTTTTTGTTTCTCCTAAGCAATTCCAGCTTCCTCTAGCCATTGTCCCATATTTGACACAAGGCGGCAGGTTTCTCTGACCTCAGAGCTGCCGCCTGTGTTCCTTTGCATTTGGGTTTCGCTTGAAAGTAGGTCAGCACATGTTCTCACGCATGCAGGGTCGGAAGATGGACCAGCGTTTCCTAGTGGGCGTGTTACACCCTTCGTTCCGCGTTTCCCGTGAGTGTAAAGTAGGAACTTTCTCCAGCTATTACAAACCTCATACAGATCCATGCCTTTCCCCTCCCAGTGCCTCTTTTGTTAATGGATGGGCTTGTTTGTCATGGAGACTTAGGGAGAAGAAGCGTGTTGGTGAGTTTGTCACGCCCCAGGGACCGTCCACCCTGTCCCTAATTAATGCCCAGTGACTGGCACTAGTGTGCATAAGCTCTTGGTTCTTGGGCTCCTCACGCAGTGACCTGGAACCTGCCTTAGCGGCCACCAGAGAGGTGACACCCCTAGAGACATGGGCCAGCTCCTGCCACGTACTCAGGGTGGTGGCCCTGTCCGCGCTGGGCCGTTACCATCTCCAGGTCGAGGTCCTTGTCCCTCGGGAACGCGGAGCGACCTGCCAGTTCAGTTGCCCCTGCAGGAGAATGAGCAAGACGGCGGGAGTGTGGTGTGGCGGCCTGGGGCAACCAGACATGGCTGTCATACAGAATCATCATATTCCTCGTGAATGTCATGTACTTTCTACCGTGTTTCTACCTGTCTTAATTCTTTTTATGCCCCCTGCCATCTCTGGTGCTTCACGTTTTAGTGCTCGGAATTTCAGACATGCGCAGAACTGGAGAAGGAGACAGTGGCAGCTCAGCGTCAGCGTGTTATGTACTTCTCTCTCCCACCACGTTATTTTGAAGCGAATCGCTGAAAAGTGCTTTTCTTTGTAAACAAATCAGTGTAGAGGGCTGGAGGGTTAGCTCAGTGGTTCTGGTGCCTGCCTCGCAAGCGCAAGGTCCTGAGTTCGATCCCCGGTAACCACATAGAATGCTGGGCGTGGAGACTCACGCCCACCAACAATCAACACCGCATACCACAATGCCGGGTGTGGTGGCTCACGCCTGTAATCCCAGCACTGGGGAGGCAGAGATAGGATTGCTGAGTTCGCGGAGGCTTGCCTGGGCACCATAGTGAGCTCAGGGCCAGCCTGAACTACAAAGCGAGACCCTGTCTCAAAAAAACAAAAAAAAAAACATATCAGTGTAGACCCCTGACACATAAGGCTTCTCTAGCACACATAAAACCGTGCCACTGGGGCTGGAGGGTAAGCTCAGTGGTTCTGGCGCCTGCCTCACAAGCGCAAGGTCCTGAGTTCGATCCCCGATAACCACATAGAATGCTGGGCGTGGAGACTCACGCCCACCAATAATCAACACCGCATACCACAATGCCAGATGTGGTGGCTTACGCCTGTCATCCCAGCACTCGGGAGGCAGAGACAGGAGGATTGCTGAGTTCGCGGCGGCTTGCCTGGGCACCATAGTGAGCTCAGGGCCAGCCTGAACTACAAAGCGAGACCCTGTCTCAAAAAGCAAAAAAAAAAAACCCAAAAAACCGTGCCACTGTCATCTTGGACACCGACATTAATATTCTGTGGATATTTAAATATTTAAATATGCACGACGAGGCCCGGCATGTCATGCATATTTAAATATTTAAATATGCATGACAAGGCCCGGCATGTCATTTATTTTGATGGTCCATTCAAATTAGAGACCACATAGAGACCATCTATTTTACTGGTTGGTATCATTTTTACATGTTTAAAAATCATACATTGTCTCTCTGTTATTTTCTTCCTTGCAATTTATTTGTTGAAGAAATAAGTCGTGTCCTGGAACATGGTACTTCTTAAAATGCCAGTTGGCAAACCGCCCGTTACCATTTGGTGGCAACATGAGAAGCTTGTGCCTGGCCGCAACTTCACCGGGTCCCCCAGCACGATATTTGCTCAGCTGCTATTTTTCCCAGCAAGTCTTTCCGGATGAAGGGGTGCCCAGCTCCCGCCCCTTCCTCCCCGTGGGCCTGTGGTGTCTAGTGTTGGGCCCTGCACGCCTGGTCCACGGGCACAGCACTTCTGTGGTGTGCGGCTGGCCGCCTCCTCAGGCTCCTGGATTCGCTCATGAGTCAACTTTTTGTCAAGAAGGTGCGGTGAGTTGTGTGAGTCCTTTCACTGGCGGGCGTCCTTCTATCGCTAGCCTTTCTTCTTGTAACTGTAACTGCCCTCGACGAACCTGCCTAAATCCTTAGGTGCAGAATGGGCCCATTCTGTTTATTGATAATACTGTGAAGTTCTCCCTCTGGCTCGAACCTGAGCACCAGGCTCACAGCCCGCGATGCCTGCGGTGCTGCTGGGTCTGCTCTTTGGCCCACGACACTGACAGTTCCAGGGAAGCCACGGAACATCAGGAGTAAAGACTGGCCTCTCTTAGGTGCACAGTTCACGCAAAATGAGCCTGGCGCTCCAGGGGGCAGCAAGGGAAGGAAATAATTTTGTGAGGGCCTGTCACTTCCCTCTTCCTGTGACCTCTGCCGTCAAGATGGAAACAGTCCAGTGTATTGTTTTCAGGGCGGTATGAAAAGCGGGTGGGGTGAATTTGTACTGTTCAGAAAGAACCTCTGTACTCTCCTTCCAGCACTGCTTCTCAGGAACACTCATCTGATTTAAGAAATGCGGCTGAATGTAGCTCTAGGGATTCTGATGCAGGTGATGACACCACTGGTCCCCAGGTCCCCTGTGAGCTTCAGGGCCTGAAGAGTGCTGAGGCCTGGTGCATTTCTGCTCCCTGATAGAAAACTCGCAGGCCTGCTGGGAGGTGTGTGGGACGAGGTTTTAGCCTTTGTCCCTGGGTGCTGCTATACAGAGCTGGGAGCCTCCTAGACCCACGAGGAGGTAGCATAGATCCAGTGTCCGCGTGGGGACCCCACCGTCTCCATGCGCAGTGTTGTCGCTGTTCTGGAGGGCTGGCCCCGTATGGAGCACCGTTCTGCTGGAGCATAGACGCTGCCGCCCTCCCCAGAGCGCGAAAAGTGTCAAGAGGAGAGCGCTCAAGCCGAGAGGAAACCTGTGGTCGGATGAAAGAAGAGCTGCCGGGCCCTGGGATCCCGGTCTGTGCTGGACAGCGTCCCTGTGGCCTCCGGGTTCAGCCTCAGGCATGTGACACTGCAGGGCTTGCAGAGATCACCTGGGTCGTCCTGGCCTCTGGGCAGGTCACAGTCTTCCTGAGCCATGCCGAGCGAGTACCTTCCGCCAGCCCAGGCCCAGCCCTGGTCAAGGGTCGCGCTCAGGTACCTTCGGTGCCAGCTGTGGGTCGGTTTTGTGTCAGTACCCGCCCCGTCACCCCGGAGACACTGAGCGTGTTAGGAGTCGAAGGGTCTTTGTATGAGGAGCAGGGCAGGCGCGTCCGCGACGGAGCGATCCCGGGAGCAGAAAGCCGCTATAGGAGGGCACCGAGCGACGGTTTCTGTAGTGCATTTCCAACATTTTGCCTTTCCGCAGAGTACTCTGCGAGAGCTTGGCTTTCTATATATTTATTTTTTTAGTAGACCTAGGGAGACAGAGCAGACTGAAAAAAGAAGAAGTTCTATAAATTGGTTTGTATGTAAAGAAAAAGAACACATTTGTTTTGTGTATTTATGGAAACATCTTCTAATCTCTAATATCACAATCTGTAGCCCTAATCTTAGAATGTTTTAGTCACAAATTTTTTTAAAATTCAGGACTTAGGACATGTTTCCAGTAGATCACTTTTTTTTTTTTTTGAGACAGGGTCTCGCTTTGTAGTTCAGGCTGGCTCTGAGCTCACTATGGAGCCCAGGCAAGCCTCGAACTCAGCAATCCTCCTGTCTCTGCCTCCCGAGTGCTGGGATGACAGGCGTGAGCCACCACGCCCGGCTCCAGTAGATCACTTTTGTAAAAAATTATTTTACTTCTTTTATCTTTAGTTTTCTCCTATAAAAATGACCATAGTGGACTGGAGATTTAGCTCAGTGGTTCCTGCATCTGCCTAGCAAGCGCAAGGTCCCTGGTTCGATCCCTGATAACCACATACAACAATACTGGGTGTGGTGATTTATGCCCACTGGCAATCAGTACCACAAACCATAATGCTGGGCATGGTGGCTCATACCTGTCATCCCAGCACTCAGGAGGCAGAGGCAGGAGGATCGCTGAGTTTGAAGCTTGCCTGGGCTACCTAGTGAGCTCAGTGCCAGCCTGAACTACAAAGCAAGACTCTCTCAAAAACCAAAAAAAAAAAAAAAAAAGAACATAGCAACATATCTTGGAGACAGTTTACAGGGTTGTTTTGTAAACTGTAAAGATATCTGAAAATTGCTATTTATTTTACAGCAACTTCATGCAGATTAGACAAATGAATGTTGTAATCAAATTCCTTCAAATTTAAAATATTTCTATTAAAAATTTTCAGATTATCTGTACATTTAAGTGTAAATACTTACAGCTTTGCCCCAATTATAAAAAACAAAACAAAACTTCCAGGTTTTAGACTCTGAATATTATGAAGTACTAAATTTAGCGAAAAATACTAACAGCTGCACTTTTTAAATCTGATTTAGTCTCTTTGGAAACCTAAAATTTATCAATGGTTTATCTTCATTTTTTTGTGCTGTACCAGCTATGTTGTCCCATTTGAATGAACATGGTAGAGAAGTGTCTAAAAAGATTTGTTGCTTAGTGACTGCTCTGAAATAGTTTGAGCTGCAGGATTCCTGAGGCTCTGGCAGCTATGAAATATTTCTGAATGGTGCATGTGTAACATGGAAGAATTTCATTCTCATCCCCTATGTATTCCACTTACGAGTATCTTTTGTGTTGAATTTTAAAACTTTAGTTGTCTAAAAAAAAAGTGCAGGAGAAATATATTGTTTTTTTTTTAACCAGTATTATCTTTTTAATTTATTTCCTAGAAGCATGTTTACTTTTCCAGTGAGTTGAATATGTACTACTCTGATAGACTTCTTGCTATTTTATATTGTTTTAGCCAGAAGTCCCATTGAAACTCTAAACCTTTCTTTCCCACCGAAGCCTCAGCTACAGTATTAGGTACTGAGCATGTAAACTCAAAATTCAGCTCTGTCTCTGAGGAATTTACATGACAAAAGAGAGGGTAGTTGTCTAACTGTAGAGCACCTGAAATTATAGAACAGCTTGTAGGTGAGGTTGGACCCAGCAAAGAGGGCTAAAAACTAGCCTGCTTCCTGGTTCATTGGGAAGCCACTCTTTCTGGGAATGCCTCAAGGAATGAGCCAGTCGTAGCGGTGGGTGAGATCTTCTGGTCCTTAAAGAAATCAGGTATGTGGAAGATGAGAAGATCCTAGTATTGATCCTGATTTGTGGACTTGAGCGGATGCCCCATTTGGGGCAGAAGGGCCTTGTTGTAGGGCTGGGGAGGACACTGTGCCTGGGCCAGCCGCCTTCACCCTGCTTCTGTGGGCAGCGCCATTCTGATGTCTCCGTACCTGCACGTGGGAGGGAAACTCCAGCGCCTGCCTGTCTGTCAGTCGGGTGCTGCTGATACTCAGGACTGAGGTATGAGGTCACCTTGCATGCCCAGCTCCGAAGGACCCCATCTTTCCGTCAAGCCTGACTGTGTTGGCTGCTTTTCCTGAGGGTGGACAGAGCTGTGGGTTTGAGAATTCCTGGGACGTGACGAGAAGGGTGGTGCCAGCCCTCTTGTCTTCCAAGGGTCATCACCACAGGGGGCGTGGGGCGCACCCGGCCTGTCTCTCTCAGCATGGACTCGGCAGGGCCTCACTTGTTTGTCTCTTTCATATTTTCATAATTTTGTCATGTTTTGGAAAAGTCCCACGTGGCTTTGGCTTGAATACGTGGAGCAAACACACGGAGGAAACAGTCACAACGCTCCCTGAACTCGGTGCGGTCCAAGGCAGCGGCGCCGTATATTTTCATGATGTTGCGGTCAAATCTCAGACGGTCGAGAAATACAAATTTAAGATGTGTTGGTTTTTCGGGCGGCCTTTCCTTGTCTCTAGAGTGCCTGACAGTAGTTCCAGTTGAGGAATAATTCATTTCTGTCCCTGGATTTCATGGGAGCCCTTACACAGCCGGGCGGTGAAGCCATCAGGGAGAGACCATCTTCCCCCAGAGAGCAGGTGCAGGGCACAGTCAGAGTGAGGCCAGGGGTTGCTGTCGGAGCCCCGGGGGCCCTGGCATGGTGCTGTCATCTGAGCGGACAGCAGTCTTCCTGGAGGCACTCACCTCAGTGCTAGAGGCGCCTAGTGTTTGAGGAGCGGGACTGGCTGGACCCAGAGGTGATCTGCACGCCTCCGTGCTGCCGGCCTCCACGGCTCAACATCTCATTTCTTATAGGCTGCACCCTGTGGTTCTCCGAGCTTTAAATGCCTTTTTAAAAAACACCCACATGCAGGGCCGGAGGGTTAGCTCAGTGGTTCCGGCGCCTGCCTCGCAAGCACAAGTTCCTGAGTTCGATCCCCGGTAACCACGTATAATGCTGGGCGTGGAGACACGCCCACCAACAATCAACACCGCATTCCATAATGCTGGACGTGGTGGCTCACGCCTGTCATCCCAGCACTCGGGAGGCAGAGACAGGAGGATTGCTGAGTTCGCCGCGGCTTGCCTGGGCACCATAGTGAGCTCAGGGCCAGCCTGAACTACAAAGCGAGACCCTGTCTCAAAAAGCAAAAAAAAAAAAAAACAAAAAAAACACCCACATGCATATGCATCCTAGTCACCTATGAAAGATTCTAACAGCATTGAAAGTGACCCCACGTTTGGGGACCTGGCCCTGCCACCTTCTCATTCCCTGGCTTTCTGGTGTACGCGGGTGCAGGAGCGCGTGGGTGGAAGCCCATTACTGCAAGCAGGGTCCGTCTGTCACCGCTAATGTGCCCACGTTGAGCGTGGTTGTTTACTTAGGTCCATTCTTAATTTCCACTTTCGTGGCTTTTGCCCCATGAATATTCAGGATCCTGTCCAGGATACCAACTCACATCTAGTTGTTGTGACTTAGGCTGCAGACAGCTTGCGGGCTTTCCCTTTCCCGATACCTGGGAGGTGTGGAGCAGCGCTGGTCAGGCGTTTTTGCAGGGCGCCCTTTGTGGAGCTGCTTTGCTCTTTCGTCCTGATTAGACTGGGCCTGTGGGTTTGGGGAAGCCAGAGAGGCGGGGTCTACTTTTATCTCGGTCTCCTTGAAGGAGGAGCCGCCGGGCCTGTGATTCACCAGCCCGGATTTGTCTCCCGCCAAACATTTGTTCCGCCATCCATGTATCATGTGGACTCACGTATTTATGGTTTTACTCCCGCCAAACATTTGTTCCGTCATCCATGTATCATGTGGACTCACGTATTTATGGTTTTACTGTGGGTTATAATCCAGTGCCTCTTTGTTATGCTCTTCCTCACCTGGTTCTAGCTTTGGACCCTGAGAGTTTGTTCGCTTGGCTCCTGTGTCCCCTGCCACGTCCCATCAGTCATTTCTCCCGTGAGCTTTGGCTCCTTCTGAGGAATACGGTATAGAAGCCCAGACCTGGGCATGAGCTGTGCCCACGGCCGTCGCTGGTGTTTCTTGTCCAGCCTCGTGGGCAGCACCTGCCTGCTTCCCTTGGACGTGACCGAGGGGCTCTGTACCGCGCACGAGGCAGCTAGGCACGGACCTGTTGCAGGTGTGGCTGTGACCTCGCTGGTCACACAGAAGGAAGACAAGAGGAAGGGAGAAAAGAGGAGAGACGAGGATGAGGACAGGAGGGAGGAAAGGAAAGCAGGCCAGAGAAAAGACGGAGCCTGGCTTTGGAGGGGAAGAGAGGAGTCCATTAGTCCCCAGCGTGGAGAAGGCAGGTGGGGACGGAGCTCTTGAAACCCAGAGCTGGAAGTGTCCGTTCTGTCCTTCTGAAGGTATCTTTGTTAAGCGCAGTCACGTGAGGTTGCGGAGGGGGCCGGGCCGCGGGAAGTCGGGCCGGGAAGGTCGTGCCCGTGTGTGTCCCAGCCAGCGGCGACCCGGACCACCCAGAGATGAGTCGGGCGCGGATGTAACCTGCCGAACCCCGAGGAGCCCGGGGAAGCCCGGCGTCACCAGGGTCCGCAGTCTCCTCTCTGTCGCTGTGCCCCGTGCCTGGCGTGGGCCGCGCGCTCAGAGTGGAGTCCGGGGCCCTGGGAGAGGCCTGCCCCTGCCTTCAGACAGAGGTGATACCGTGCGGCAGAAGGGATTCGTAAGGGCTGCTGGGGTCTGACGGGCACCTCCGTCAAGTAGGACTCGGTGGCTTTTCTTTTACAGTGAACATCACAAGTTGTCAATGAACCATCAAAATCGCGTTTCACGTTAGACCGTGTGTGGAGCTCACTGGGGTGCTGGTACTCCACATCTGTCACACTCTTCCCAGGAAAAGCAGGATAATAAGCCGTCACCTCGGGTCCCCTGGAGCTCAGGGGGCCTTGTTATGCGAGTGCACCCACCGCCTCACACCCCTCCACATTGGTTCCCAGGGTCTTCCCAGTGATTTTCCCCTTAAAAAGTCAAAAGCACAGGTAACTCGCAGGGAAGGGTCCGCCTCGTGAGCCCGGCTGTGTACTGGTTCCCTTGCCGCGGGTCTAGCCCCTCACAGTCCGGAGAGCCCTTGCGAGGGAAACCGCCTGTCATCCCAGCACTCGGGAGGCGGAGACAGGAGGATTGCTGAGTTCGAGGCTTGCCTGGGCTTCACAGTGAGAGTGAGCTCAGGGCCAGCCTGAACTACAAAGCGAGACCCTGTCTCAAAGAAAAAAAAAAAAAGAAGAGCCAGGGGCTTGTTTTTCTGGCCCTAACCTTACTGGGAAAGGACATCCCACGCCGGGGGGAGGCGGCCAGGCCGCTGGTTGAGCGGGCCCCGCCCTGTACAATGCCTTGTCTGAGCAGAGCGGGCTCGGCGGACAGGCCCGGGGACCCTGATTGTTCCCGCCACGCGGTCAGACATTGCTGCACAGAGAGAGGCTGCAGGAGCCCACATGGCTCCGAATGCTCCTCTCAGTTAGGCCGGAGACACAGCCCAGGAGGCTCATGCCCTCCAGGGAGACCGAGCTGCACTGTTGCAGGGTTCAGACAGCAGGAGACCTCACGGGCAGACACGTAGCTGTTAAGTAAATGTCACTCAGGTCCGGTGGAAGCCGGATTCGGTTGTTTCCTCATGGACTGTTAGAGGACCTAAGAGTCAGTTTCTGTCTGAGGGCTCCTGATGGACATTGAGTGATTTTCTTTTTAGAAAATGTCACCACAGTGCTGTTGGGTAAAGGGCCATCGTGGCCTCTCAGTATGGCTTTGCCCTGACATTTCTGTTAAGGGAATGGAATCTGGAGTTCGAATCTCCTTCAGGCATTTGTCCCTGTTGGGGACCTTGTCTCCTCAGCGCAAGGTCAAGGTTAAGGTCAAGGTTAAGGTCAAGGTCTCAGGTCAAGGTCTCCTTGGTGGGAAGGGCAGGGACGATGGACTTTGCTTCTCGGAGCTGCTGGGAGGATGAAATAAAGTTGTCTCTTTAGCACAGAGCAGAAAGTTCTTTTCCCTTTGAATTCCAGTTTTCTTTATTTTGCTTTATTCTGCCTTTTTCGGGGGAGTAGGGTGATAGAGTGGGCTGGTGCAGAGAAAGGGAAAGTGGTGTGAATGGTACACTTTCATTTACCCAGAAGAATGACTTTATTTTAAAAAATTATCTTATTTGTAAATGCTGTTTGGACTGAGCCCCGGAAATAAAATATTTTATAATGGAAATAATCCATTAGACTTTGCATATTTTACTGCTTCCCAACTTAAATAAGACATTCGCTTATTTCTAGAATTAGAGCTGTTTTTTCTGTGTAGGTAGAAGAAACGCCACCTCTCTTGTTCGAATGGCTTCTGCTAGTTTGCTGTTCTCCCAACAGTAGGCAGCATGGGAGATGCTGTGCCTCTTGCTGATCTTTCCTTTGGGTCACTCGGTGTAACACTATTTAATGATACTGAAGAAGAACGAACAGCAAGGAGATTATACAATCACTGCCATGTGCTACTGTGGTTTGCAACAATCATAACACTGTATCACTCATTATAAAGCATATGTGTATGAAATAAAAAGGTCAGATCACAAACAAACTACCTCACAATTTGAAATTACGAAGCACTTTGAGAAATGTACAAAAATGAAGATGTTAGATACCTTAATGAAGAGACCTATGAATGAGGGTTTTCTGTCTGAAAGATAGGTAACTCATGCTTTAAAAGGCATGTGGTTTTAAATAAAACACAGTGATTGAGGTGCGTGAGCACACGTTTAAAAAATGAACAGCTCCCTGGTCCTCAGCCCTTAAAGCAAGAAGCTGAGTGCTTCTGCTTTTCGGCTCCTCCTGTCTGCCTGCGGGGTATCTGCCATCCTTGCACTTGGTGGCTGGCTTTGAACAGTGCCTTTGGTCTCTTGCTAGGCAAGACAAGACTTAGCTCACTCACTAAGTGACCTGGAACCTTTTCTCTCTCTTCCCTTTCTTCCATTTTTAATAATTATAGAATGACTTTTGTGTATTTATTATTTTAAGACATTACCAGATACACTTCAACCTCTGTTTCTGGGTTCAACTGCTTTATGGTCCTCTGCTCCTTTTCTCCCAACCTGCTCCCCAATTTTTTTTTTTTTTTTTTTTTGAGACAGGGTCTCACTTTGTAGTTCAGGCTAGCTCTGAGCTCACTATGTAGCCCAGGCAAGCCTCAAACTCAGCAATCCTCCTGTCTCTGCCTCCCGAGTGCTGGGATGACAGGCGTGAGCCACCACGTCTGGCATTGTGGTATGCGGTGTTGATTGTTGGTGGGCGTGTCTCCACGCCCAGCATTATATGTGGTTACCAGGGATCGAACTCAGGTCCTTGTGCTTGCGAGGCAGGCGCCGGAACCACTGAGCTAACCGTCCGGCCCCCTGCTCCTCAATTTAAGTCATCACCTTGACTCTGCGATGCTTTAGACCTTGGACATTTTTGGGGGAAGCTTTTGTAGACTGTAAGCTTTTTCATGTTTTGATGGATTTTAAGCATTGAAAAATGATGGCGACTGTTCATAGTACTATGATGTTTCAAATACCTCAGGAGATGCCTGAGGTGACTGACTCTGGCCCCTTTTGCCTTCGCCTTTTCACCCTGTTCTGTGTTTTTACTCCATAAATACACTTGTTTTTGTCAGACAGTATGACCTGGTTTTTGTTTGAAAAGCAGTTACTCCAACCACAGGGCACCCTGCACAGTCTCGGGGCCCTGTGAAGCGGTTCCAGAGTCGGTCTAGGGCTGGGCTGCGTCCAGTGGGACCAGCGAAATGGGCTGTTGGGGGAGCTTCGAGGCAGTTGACTTTGGCTTGGGCTGGAGTCTGGAAGGCCTGGGGGCCCCTCACCCACCCCATCCCTGCCCCCACCTCGCCGCCTCCTCTCACTTCCCTGTCTGAGAGTCGGAGCGCCCGGGGCAGTTCTGGACACTGAAGTTTGGGACACTGCTTTGCTGTATGAGGGACAAAGGGTTGAGGGCCCTTGACTTAGAACTCTTAATAACGAAATTGTTGTCTCTTCCTGAGTTCCATAGAGTTCCTTGGACTGAGTTAGAAGATGCATTGGAGGGCCAGAGATTTAGCTCAGTGGTTCCGGTGCCTGCCTTGCAGGCGCAAGGTCCTGAGTTCCATCCCCGGTAACCACATACAATGCTGGGCAAGGTGATTCAAGCCCACCAGCAATCAGCACCACATACCACAGTGCTGGGTGTGGTGGCTCACGCCTGTCATCCCAGCACTCGGGAGCAGAGGCAGGAGGATTGCTGAGTTCGAGGCTTGCCTGGGCTCCAAAGTGAGCTCAGAGCCAGCCTGAACTACAAAGCGAGACCCTGTCTCAAAAAAAAAAAAAAAAAAAAAAAAAGAAGATGCATTGGACTTTAGTTCAGGCGACGACTGTATCGTGATGGTGACGCTGCACCAGGTCGTTACTGTCCTTGACCCCACATCCCCTTCACAACCCTTCTTCTATCTGACACGCGGACACGCACGAAGCACACAGACGTTGTTGTCCTATCGTGTGCAGAACCTTAGGTCTGAGAGGCCCGGAGGCCATGTCGTGCGCACGCTACGCCTCTCCCCGCCCTTCCCTCTGGAGCAGCCCCTAGCGCCTGCGTGAGGAGTTGCAGCCTCTCTGCTCGTCCCCATCTGCCTCCTATTCCCGCTCCGACCTCGGCCTCCCCCAGTCACCCTGCAGTGAGGCTGCGCGTCGCGGAGTTCCAGGTTCTCCGGGGCTGTGAGGGAGGGATGGGCCCGAGTCCCGCGCGAGTTTGAGGAGGGTTCGGAGGCAGCGTTTCCCCTGGTGCAGGGAGAGTGTGGCTGCCGCCAGCTGAGAGCTGCCTTTCCGCTGAGTAGTGGGGCTTAGAGCTGTGTGCTGGGGGAGCTGCAGTGTAAACAGTGCAGTGAGTCTCGGAATATTTTCTGCCTTGTGACAGTGATTGTGAAGCTGCCGATCTTCCTCAGTGGCCCCTGAACCTGAGTGACACAGCCCTGAAATGGATGTTTCCCTCTGGGCCCCGTATGCTCCTTCTGTCCTCCTGTGCAGAGTAGGGGTAGTTGATCTTCACCTGAGACCGTGAAATAGAGACCATCGAGGTTCTGAGTGGAGGCTTCGCTCCAAGACAGGTCATGAGCTGTCTGTTACTGATTTTAGTTTCATGTAACTGTTGATATCAGCTGCATTTCTAAACATTTGCTCAAGAGATATTTACACGTTTTGGACTTTACTTTTTCTGACTGATCTTAAAATTTGCATTCCTGTAATTTGGGAATAAGAAAGGATATGGTAATGTTTTAGAGGTGAGTGGGGCCATGGGGTGAAATATAGTTTCCAAGGGTAGACATTTAAAACATAATAGATCTCGCTATGATCTTGCTTACCAGATAGAAAGTTTGTTGTTTGATGAGGCTCAGGGCTCCTTAAATGTTTAAGTCTGTGCATTGCAATACAGTGCACTATATTTTGCATCCCTGTGTTTTATCGACCTGACCCACTATGTGCATAGATGATACTAAAATCCCGATTGGAATCTTTGTGTTAAAATGATCCCAAATTACTAAGCTAGTGATTTTATTCTCTTTGTTTGCCAGGGTTCTTCTGCTTTTTAACTTGAAGTAATTTTCATCTTCCATTCTATCATGTCCTTTATTCTTTAAAAAGTTTTATGGAATTCTGTGTTTTTCTTTCAGGCCCAATGTCTGCGGGTCACATTTTAATGCTTACTGCTGTCCTGGATGGAAGACCTTACCTGGTGGAAATCAGTGCATTGTCCGTAAGTGACCAGCAACCTGTCATTACTCTGTGCGCTTTGGCTGCACGACAGTCGCTGTAGCGTGCTGTCATCTGTGTGTGGCCTGATGGTTTCCCTGCGTTTTGGTGTTTTATTTCAGTGACTCTGCAGTGCTTCTGAGACACCCAGAATGGAGCTGCAGGGACCCTGGTCGCGGTTCTGTGCCGCTGGCTCAGACTGTACTTCCCCTGCATAGACTGTCATCACTTCCGAGGCATTTGGAAAAAAAAAAAAGGAATCATTGCAGATTTCCTTATTGCAATTTCTAACTCTGGTGGCCAGCCACAGGGGTCACAGGTGTTCCTGGGCGAAGCCCGAATTTGGGCAGTCAATGCCTGAAGCTGAAGCAACTCAAGGAGAAAGGCAGGGGAGGGCTGGCAGAGGACCCTGGTGCCCCTGAGATGCCGCTGTGGGTCAGACCTCTGGGCTGTCCCGACGGGACGGGGCATGACAAGGCCCACGTGGGAACGCGGGCTGTTTCATGGAGACACCGCGTCC
>PVIC010011196.1:0-12112 GCA_004025085.1 Thryonomys swinderianus
ATAAGAAGAGAAATGGTATAGGAGAGGTGAGAAGGAGTGTGAGGTTTCTGAGGAGGAACAGCTCTGGGGATGTCCGAGGAAGTGCGGCCTCCATTGCAAAGGCAGGACCCAGGGGGAGAAACAGCCGGGTGTTTATCTCTTGCTGGTGAGCTGGATCCTGGAGCATGAGTTTTCCCAGGCATTGTTCTTGACATCTGAAAAATTTCTGAGAACAAAAGGGCACTTGCAGAATTTATGTGTGGCAAAATTTATGGTCTGCAAAATAAGTTAAAAAGTGAAAATTAAACAAAATGATTTTTTGAAGGGTAACAGAAAACAGAGCAGAGAAAATGTGTGTACCTTTGAGAGTTCTGTAGGTGGAGTTTGATGTATTTTAAGAACAGAAGATAAATATGGCGCGAGGGCCAACAGCAAGGCTTTGGTACATTGGACCCGGATGATAGCCAAGTGGGAATTGATACTGTATTGGAGGAAAGTGATGTACAGATTATGGGGCCTTTGTTGGACGTGGGCCTTATTTTAATACAGTGGGAAGTCACGGGAAATTTTTAGGAGAGGGCCGACATAGTGTGACTGAGGTTTACAAGGATCGCTCTGGCTTTGAAGGCTAACTCAGTATAGAAGAGCAATATTCCCAGCCCCCTTGGCTATGCCATCTCAGTAACATGTATGAACCTTGTTAATTCTGGGTTCTTTCCCCCCTACTTTAAAGAGAAAAAACATTTCTCAGTGTTTTTAAGAACATGTAAATATTTTTGACCCAAATATAGATTTGGATGAATGTAAGAGCTTAATTTTCTCATTTATATTTTTCTTCATTCACTTCTACAGAAGTACTTACAGAATATCTATGTAGTGTGATGAAGTAATTGCTGACTTCCTAGACCCTAATAATGACCATTTATTTTGTTTTGCAGTATAAATAATGTTAGCCTATATCTATCCATTGAAAAACAGTTTTTTTAGAACCCTGAAAAAAATCCTATTTATTTTTACTTTAAAGAAGCCCTCTTCTAATGTTTATTTTATCTTATCCAATTCATGCATGTTCAGTATAAAAATGATTATAATATTCATATTTCATGCTTTACTAATAAATACATATTGTAATTTCTGGTCTTGGATGCAAAAACTGAGAGTAAGGTCATAATATAATTTTTCTCTATAAAATGTGCACATTTGTAATATATGATTTCTAAATAGGTGCCATCTGGTTCTAAAATAATGCCATAATCCCCAAAACTATAAAAATGAATCTTAGCCTTTAGAATCCTGTGCGTGAGATTAAATACCGAACCATGAGCACAAGTGTAGCCCACCCCCAGCAGCTCGCCTTGTACGTGAAGTTGTAAATGTCCAGGTAGCGCAGCAGCGTGAGTCCGATAAGGTAGGACTGATGGGAGCGCTCTGGAAGAGGCAGGCTGCAGAACTCCGTCATTGCGTCCTCCAGTTTGGGGTTGGTGTTGTTAGCATCGCAAGAGTGCAGCCAGAACACTCGAGAAATAATCTGCAAATTGAAAGGAGAAAAATATTTTTGCTGGGAATCATTTGATTCCTATCTGTCCACTTTGAGTGGCTTGTGTGTCATCTGAACCTTCAGGTACAACATTACAAATCAAGTGCTCTAAAGCACTAACGACTACTAATCAAACTAGGGGATCCTCAGTTCACTTGAAAGCATAAGAAGTGGCTGGGGGGCGGGGAGAAACAGAGAGACCCAGGATAATCCTAGATTTCTCACTTGCACACCAGGGTAAATAATGATACCAAGAGTCAGTTGGGAAAGTGACTAGCTTAAGACTCATGCTGCCTTTCCATTTTTACTTTTGTTTAATGCAGTTGCATTTCATCTTACCAATCATTTAAAGTTATAATCTGATATAATATACTTTGTGGGTCTAGGGAAAATCCAGAATCACACAGTAATGTGAATCATCCATTCTGACAGCAATGCAAGTACCTTTGACATGTGCAAGGCAAGTACGTCTGACTATGGAAAGGGACCTGGCCTTCGCCGTCAAGTGGATATAAAAGTAATAAGAATGTCCATTGTCTTTTGCTTCTTCCTGAAATGAACATGCTCTTTAGAAGCCGAACACCTGATTGCTGAAATTAGACTTTACAACCAAATGAACAAGAGGCAAGATCAAAAGGAAAAGATAAGTGGATATTATTTGTTAGCACAAGAGAAAGAAAGGTGGAAGCAAAGGAGTTTTAATTTTTATACGTGGAACCAATTAGAATAGCATGAATAAACTTAAATATCTTCCAGAGAAAGCCTCCAAGGCTTTTTACAAACTTTAACATTGGAGAATAACTGGACTATGCTGAAAAATGACACCTTCTGTCACATGAACGGATGGGGCCTTGAGCTCTGCGGCTCTTTTGGAAAATTTCTGTGACATTTCCAGACAATGGACTTGAGAAAAGGATAAAAGATAAGACATTTTGAGTGGAAAACCCTATTATCAGCATAGGAGAAAATGACAATATTCATTTTAGCACTTAAAAATGTTTACAGCCACAAATTTACTCATTGTTCCTTGACCACATCTAAGTCTTCTACTGAGACTTTTAAAAAGTAAAAATGAATATCCACTTTTATTTTTGTTACAACAAATAAGAGAGATTCGCCACACCTCTCAGGTTACTGAAATTTGACCTAGATATCATTTAATAAATGCAAATTTAGCTCAGACCTTGTGTTTGTGACAGTAAATATAATTATAAATGACATCAATTGTTCAAAAATGCCATTGAGGTAAAGAAAAGGAGAGATCAAAGGCAGCAGAAGGATCAATAAAAACATGGTAAAAACCACACAGTGTAATATTCTTATTTCAGAATTTCTCTTCTATCTTAAGATGTTTCTTATAGAAGAGGTAGGGAGGATGAGAGATAGGAGGTTGGATAATATGTACCGAAATACAGTTAGAAGGATGGAGTTCTAGTCTTCTACATATAATAGGGTAACTACAGTTCACAGTAGTTTACTATGTATATAAAAAACATAAGAAGAGAGGAGTTCAAAGACTCCAAACACAAAGAAATGATTACATCTTTAAGGAGACAAAAATGCTTATTATCCTGAGTTGATTATTATACACTGTACACGTGTACTAAATTATCACACCGTACCACATAACTATGTTCATTTATTATTTGTGAATTACAAAGTAAATTTTAAAAATTAGGTGGGCCTCTAATTTTGCCATTTGTATGCAAAACTCACCAGATTTGCATGCAACTTCTCTGTGTTTTACTTCTAAGTACTGAACGCATGCTAAACTAGATTTATAAACTTTTCAAAATTATGCAAGCACAAATCATAGCACCCACCTCCGCTCTGTTTTCTGGGATAGGGATAGCTAGCAACTTGTTGATACTTGTGTCGGACATCCCCGTTGTTCTCCTCAGTTCTTCTTTCAGTTCTTCAACATTTTTAAACATTTCTATTAACTGATCTGCAAGGAAACATGCACACAAATCACACGTCAGAAAAAAATGCTATGTATTTAGTTATAGCAACATAAAGACACCTACTAGTCTCCAGTATGTGGAAGACATGCACCTTGTCAGAGACAGATAGATGTCTTCCAGTTTTGGTAAACTTTGTGTCTTTAAGATCTATTTTGGACCGGACATTTAGCTCAGTGATTCCAGCACCTGCCTAGCAAGTGCAAGGTCCCTGGTTCTATTTCGGTAACCACATACAACAATACCAGGAGTGCTGACTCATGCCCACCAGCAATCAGTACCACATACCACAGTGCCGGGTGTGGTGGCTCACGCCTGTAATCCCAGCACTCAGGAGGCAGAGGCAGGAGGATTGCTGAGTTTGAGGTTTGACTGGGCTACATAGTGAGCTCAGGGCCAGCCTGAACTACAAAGCGAGACCCTGTCTCAAAAAAAAAAAAAAAAAAAGATCTATTTCTATCTAATTTAGACTTGTTCTTATTATAATAATCATTAACTCAAGGTAGCAGATTGTTCTGAGTTGTGTTTTCCTATCGTATCTAGCACTCAAGGTTGATCAAGAAAGATACGCACTCGTGTGCCGGGCTTGGTGGCTCATGCCTGTAATCCCAGCACTCGGGAGGCAGAGGCAGGAGGATTGCTGAGTTCAAGGCTTGCCTGGGCTACATAGTGAGCTCAGGGCCAGCCTGAACTACAAAGCGAGACCCTATCTCAAAAAAAAAAAGAAAAGAAAGATATGCACTCATAGATTTTGATCATGCAAGACTCTAAATAAATACCTATTTGATTTAAAGCATGACACAATTCAAAACACTTTTTAACCTGGGATCATATGATATTATCAGCTTGGGATAAGATTTGATAAACAGAACATAATGGTACAGAGCATTTTTCTTTAAAATTCAACAGCACACCATAGTTTATACAGTTTTCACAGTAATTGTCTCACTTTTAAAGAAATTTTTGTTTTTGTTTTTGTTTTTGTTTGTGAAAGGGTGTCACTGTATAGTTCCAGTGGGCCTGGAATACATGTCCTCCTGCCACAACTTCTTGAATGCTGAGATTATAGGCGTGTGCCACCACACCCAGTTTTAATTTTAAGTGGAGTATGTTTAACTCCAAACTCTTTTAGAACAGGCATTATAACTAGTTCATATCTGTGTCACTTAAGGTCCAATCAACAATAGTGTGATTTCATTTCAACAGATTTTAATCTCCAGTCTGCACATGCCTTTCGATTCCTTTTATTACGAATCGCTCATGCAAGATGCTTTCTCTAGTCCCAGACCTCACGTCCTTGCACTTTGGTGGCTGCCTGTTCTCCCAAATCTGGAAAACCTTTCTTTTCAGTGCTGAAGTTCTATGCAAAGAAGATAGGTATTGCTTGATGCCACATGCTCAGAATACTAATAGAAAGTTCTGAATTGAAACTTCTGCAGAAAACGGTGCATCTTTTTTTTAAATCAGATTATTCTCATGGAGGCAAAGAAATGATGTCTTTGCTCAAGCAGCTAGGGATGTAACCCCCCTTAAAGACATAAGGGGAGCAAAGGGTGAACAGTGCCACTAGGTCAAATTTGAAGATCTTTTTGCTGTGAAATCAAATTTCCCTGTGTCAGCGTCTGCTTGCCTGATGCGTGTTTGCTTTAGACAGTAACCATATCAAAAACTCAGATTTCTCCTGTGGAAGAACAGGCAGAAAAGCAGCTTTGGTCGTTGGGACCTTCAGGCAAGCTGGACCTCAAGTGTAGCATGAGAATCACAGGCATTTAAAATGTGAATGGGAAACCACCTGGCTGCTCGGAAGACTGAGCGCTGTTATTGACATGCAGCAAGGCCTCGATGGCCGGGATTAGCTGTGTGATGTTTTCCAAGTAGTTCATTTGCAAAGCCTGTTCCAGGAACCTGGAACACAACGGAAGAGAAGAAGAAACTCAACTGGGCCGAACCACATTTTGCGAAAAATATTTCACCGAGGATGAACACAATAGCAAATTTACCGATCCATACTCCAGTTAATTTTGTTTATGTCCCCAGTCAGCAGATCTCTCAGTTTTTCAGATATAATATTGTCACGGTTCAGAAAGCCGGTTGCGATGTCGGCACCCAGCCGCGCTGCTTCCAGAAGTTGCAGGTGAAACACACTGTCCTCACACAGACTCCCAAAGCTCACGTTGGGAAGCCTGCAGGATTTCTCCATCGAGCTGAAAGTTTCTGATTCACAAAGGAGCTCAGTCAAGTTTCGGAGCTGAGACAGCTTTCCAAAAGGGGAAAGAGCGGGCATAGATTAATCAAATTATTTTACATAGCGGTTGAGAGAAAACACACAAACTGAGTCACTAAAAATAAGTTCAGCATACATATTTAGTTAGTTGACATTTGGCATTACTCTTATTATAAAGTCTACTTTATTGTCATTTGAATTTATCGTCCTCTTAAAAACTTTGTACAATATTTGGACCTATTGTATCTGGTTCTGTCGACTACAAATTCATAGGTTTAGATAATGTAGTTTTTTTTTTTTTAAAAAAAGAAGAAAACCAAAGGGCAAAATATTTTCGCGTTATCAAATTTAAATCACAAACACTTCAACTCACTTTATATTTTAATTTGAATTTTAAATCACAAGTAAGAGCAGAGCAGAAGCAGTTTGCTTTGAAATTTTAAAAAGGCCTCTCTTTCTCACTCCCACTGGGACGACTACAGTCGAAACACCAGAAAGTAACAAATGTTTATCAGAATGTGGAGAAATTACAAGCCATGCACTGCTGTTGTCATGTAAAGGACTATAGCTATTCTAAAACCAGTATGGCATTTCTGCACAAAATTAGAAACAGATTTACAATAAGATCCAGCAATTCCACATCTGGGAATACTCCACAGGGAACTGAAAACAGGGTCTTGAGATATTTCCACAAGGGTGTTCATAGTACCGTGATCTGTAACTGTCAAGCATCCATCCACAGATGAAAGAGTACACAAAATGGCATTTTAAGTCTTAAATAGGAAATTCCTTCACAGAAGGCATCATGGGCAAATGTTGAGGATACTATATGTGGAACAAATATAGTATTATTCTACTTATCTGAAGCCCCCAGCACAGTGAAATTTATAGATACAAAAGTAGGAAGGAGGCCATGGGCTCCCCGTGGCTGTGAAGAGGGAGAAAGGAGGAGTTCTGCACTAGTACAGTTTCATTCTTACTAAATGAGATGTGTTCTGGCGATCGGGTGCACAACGATGTGAATGCAACTGGATTGCAGGGTTCAATCGGTTATGATGTAAATATTTCATTATGGCATCATATCACAATTAAAAATGGATACAAAGTTAAAAAGCCCTTTCTTAAGTTGCAGCGTGAGAATTGCATGCATTCTAAAGAGATGGTTTTAAACTATGGATGGAAACACACCTGGTTTTCCTCCAGTGTCACCACTGTTGGGATGTAGTCATCTGTTTTCTTATGTATTGAAGGAAACAAAATGCCTTTGTCTAACAGAAGTGCTTAAAAGGGCTTTAAAAAAAAAAAAAAACCTCAAACCGAGAGGAAAATAGAAATCAAATAATCTTATAAATTATCAACCATATTTTTCTCTAAGGGTCACAATCTTCTGTATATTCTGAAGATATATTCCCAGGTGATACATCCTGAGGAAAAAAATAATTTGCCTCGGGGAAAGCAAACTCTGTCATGCTCAGAAGCAACCTTACAGCTGTTCCTTCTTTTAAAGAAAGCAAATAAATTGGAGCAATGTCTAAAGAGCCAAGTATGCTGTCATTTATTGTAGCTTAGTTTCCAATCAGAAGTTACATTTTACAGAAATGAAATATTTCATGGTACAGGCCCAGGTATGGGACTATTTCTTTGCATATATCAAATGAGAAGGGCATAGTGATATATCTCTAATAAGAGTTTTATAGTAACTATTCAGAGGTCATAGAAATTAAACACTGACCATTTTAGATAGAAGTATCATTGGTCTATTTTGCACTGTAATTAATATTATAATTAACTTCTGGTTTGGAATTACTTAAAATGTCTCCTATGCATGAAAATTCTACTTACTGGTTTAGTATTATAGGAAATTTTCCATTCTGGAATAGGCAAGATTATTTTATCAACTGTAACTATATATTGCCCACACTATTCTTCTGCTTTATACTCTAAATACCAGACACAATTATATCTTTCACAAAAGAAGCCAAAATCCTATACAACATCCTTTACTGTCTGTTCTTTTGTTGTTTTCTTAAATAAAAGGGAAAAATGTTGTTGATGTGTCTGTTCTCCTTTTAGAGTCTAGTAAATTTCAATGGTTTTTATCCAGTGGAAACTGAAATATGCTTTTTAGTTATAAGTTCAACACCCACATAGGGGAAACCAGTAAAAGTCCATATAGTATAGTCCTAGATTGATGGGATAAAATTTATTGAAAGAGAAGCTGGAAATATAGCCACACTCTGAAGTTGGGTTGGTTCTCTTAAATAAGAATATAAATCAGGGTCCATGACATCCAGTGCAAGAGGCAGCATTTGGGTCACTTAGTACTTGTCATAATTAAGTGCTATATTCTAAGAGCAATACGTGCATTAGGTTTTAAAGCTACCTGGATCATTCCTAAGCAATACAAAATTAGTGTAAATAATCAACATGAATTAAAAGTATGTGTCAACTTCAGACTATAGATCTGTCAAATCTTGTGTGTAGACCCTGTCTCTTATCACAAGAGGGTTTCATCTTATAACCGCATGATGAAATGGAACTGACTTCATTTCTAAATATGATGAAATTCCCCAGTGCCTACTGGTTCCCAAAGTCACCTGGATTAGAATTCTAATGAAGACCTTACAGTATCATGGGCTTAATAAGATAAAGCAGATATATTGTTGGCTTTTGATAACCTAGCAGAGGGGGAAGGGATCTATTTAAAAATGTAATGGTGTTACAATAAAAATAGCATTTTTCTGCTTAATGTAGTGAGCAACGTGTGTGTGTGTGTGTGTGTGTGTGTGTGCGCACACATGTGTGTGTGTGTGTGTGTGTACTGGGGATTGAGACCAGGGGTTTCAAACTGAGTGACAACTTACATCCATAATCATTTTTTAATTTTTTTTTTATTTTAAGGTAGAATCTTGCGAAATCACTAAGTTCTCTAGCATGAACTTCAGTACGTGAACTTCCTACCTTGGCCTCCCAGAGTGTTAGAATCATAGACACCCAGCATGACACCTGCTGGAGAACAACCGTTTCATGCATTGTTCCCTATTTGGGAAGTTCTGCTTGCTACCAAAGAACTAGAGAGAAAAATAGGTAAAACAAATGATGAAAGGAGGAGCAGCTCATAAAAGAACACAAGACTCAGAACAAAAAGCTAGGGAACAAGGGAAGATCACCATGGAATGACTGGCATATGGCACTTTGCCACCTTAGGATTATTATGAATAGTTTTGGATTGAGTGCACCTGACTGCCCATCACAGTAAGAACATTCACTACCAATGTAGGCAAAGCAGGGAAGCAAGAGCAATCAAGTTGTAAAACTGTTAGAGTTTGTCTATATGTCTTTGTCTGTACTTAGTATTTTTCATATGTCGTATTCTCTGCTGGGAGCTGACAGTATAAAGAGATGCTAAAAATGTTTCTCATGGAGTCTGGTCTTGGACTGAGTGGGTTCTGTCAGTTTCAGATAGCTGTCATGCTTCTCATAAATGGAAGTGTGTTTTCTACCTAAGGGACAAAAATTGTACTTTATTTCCATTTTCGTGGCTGCTATGCAGAACTATTTTTCATAATGTTAACTCTCAAGGGAAGCATTACATCCAAATTGTGGATGGTGCTGAAAACTACTCTTAATCCTATTCCCTCTCCGACAGTTTAAATGGTAGAAAATGTATTGGCTCCATTTCCCTCGTGTGTATTGTGTGCAGCTGATGAGTAATTGCCCAGGGAACACAGTGACAACATAAACGTTCTACTTCAACACCCTCATTTCTTATTTTTTTTTTTTGAGACAGGGTCTCACTTTGTAACACCCTCATTTCTTAAAGTATTCGTGAATCAAGGGCTAAGCTCCTACTATGTGCTAATGTGTTTGGCTAAGAGGTGAGGAAGGCATGATTTTATCAGAGATCAACCCTCTAGTGAGGAAATAGATCTTGTAGATTCAGCAATCCATACCAAAGGACCATCCAAAGGACAAAAATCTCAGTCATTAGAGGTTTACTTTTCTTATGCTTCATATCTCATCAGCTGCCATGTCATGTCAAGTTGATTTCCTAAACTACTCTTGAAACGATCACTTCCTTCTATTTTTCACACTGATACTGTATAGCCTCTCTCTTTTTGCTTAGATTACTGCCAAAATAGCCTACTTCACTTTCTTTCAATTTCATCTCCATTATTCATCCAGAAAAATCTTTCTCAAACCCAAATTTTATCCCTTTGAAACTCACAATTTTCCAGGATCAAATTCTAACTCGTCCTTCCCTTTTTCTGAAACAGGGTCTTGCTACTTAGTTCAGATCGGTCTGAAACTTGTGGCAATCCTGCCTCTGCCTCCAAAGTGCTAGGATCACAGGCATGCATGCTCCTCCATGCCTGGCTTCTCTTCTGTCTTCTTGACTAAGCAGAAAGAGGTCTTTGGAATGTGGGCTCAGCTTCTTGTCACAGCCCTCTTTCTTGCCTCTCCAGAGGCATTTTGTAGTCAAAGTAGGCACGTAACTCTGGGTGACCTATTTGGATCTTTCAATTTTGCATCTCGAATCAACACCTGTCTCTATTTAGGCCTAACCTGGCCTAAGCCTACACAGCCTTCACAACAGAGCAAACATCTCTTCTACAGAATTTCCTCTCTTCCCCCCCTAGAGCCCACAAACTGAGTTCGGTATTCCATCTCTATACACATCCACACATCACAGCTCCTAGCTCGCGGTGTTAACATTGCTGATCTGCCTTTCCCAGCTCCTTTCCTGGATTGATTATAAGTATGATGAGGTTAGAGATTATAACTTATAAATAAATACATTAGAATTATGAAAACACAGATAATGGATGGAAAAAATAACGGGCTAAGTATTACAGGAGCACAGATGCCAAAGTCAATATCTTGGCTGGGAAATAGGAAAAAACACGTTACTACAGTGTTGTAAAAAGAGTGACATTTAAATTTGGCTATGAAGGATGAATAGGAATTTGCTAAATGAATATATAACTTCTTTCTCATTTGCACAAATTAAGATAATGCTAAATTAAGCACTTTAGAAATTTTGATTCACGAAAACTAGGGCTAAAAGGTAAATAATCTAACTAGCAGAGTTATTTGTAATATACGTGGACACTGTTTCACATGCCTGCCTAATTATAACATGTTGACTATACAGCAAATCATCTTGCTTGTCCTGAATAAACCAGTTCTAATTTTACTTTATCTCTGGCTATATAAATCCAATTAAATTGTTGTTCTTGTTAGGAAAGCTGTTTTCAAGACTTAATAGGGTTATTTAAGAAATGAAGGGAATTTCATGATAAACTCCATATTCATGAGCTGAGGAAAGAATAATGGTCAAATATGCACAAATTGATTCAACCTTAAGAACCTAAATTTTTTGGTTACTTTCCTCCTGTTTTCAGTGGGTTCTAATATAACTTGTTCATCTCTATTGTGATATTAATAGTAAAAATAGAGTCGAATTTTTTTACACAGTAAAGTGAAAACATAATTTTTGAAATGTTTTATAGTTTGAAATATTGAAGTCATCTCAAATTACAAATCATATTATAAATTATGCAGCTTTATTAAGATGACTGTACTCTTAGCCATTTTATATGCATATACCATAATTAGGCTCTTCTGGGTCATTTTATATAGAGATTTCTACTGATAAAAATAAAAAACATGTAACATCAAACACATAAATCTAGAAGGAAAATAGGATCATTATTAGGAAGAATCAGAATTAAAATTTGAACTAAAAGTAACTTGTCAAAGTTTTCTAGGAAGCGTTGATGTTTATTTTTGTTGTTTCATGGCTTACTTTTGATTTTAGGACTTCAGGAACTGAAGGGAAGTAATCTTCATAGGAACCATTTCGAACGAAAGATGGTTTAAGTTGAATTGTGGACTGTAGAAGCCTTAGATTTTCTGTAGAGGGAGGAAGAGTTACTGCATGTGAATTGCAAGGTTATTTGAGAAGTACATTTGAAAGACACCTCTACCCTAATTTGTTACTAAAGTTTTTTTTTTTTAACATAATAGGCTGGTTCAATATATGAATGAAACATGGATGAAAATTTAACCTTTCCGTGAACTATGTAGACTATAGAGTTCATTGTTTTAATAATATTCATACACGTTCTACTTAGAGAAAAAACTATCTCTAGCAAAAGTGCTATCTGTGTTTTGCACTTTTTGAGCTAAATATGCTTTTGTTTCCAACTTTTAGATCTATTAATATAGTATTTTAGGGGAAAGATTATATAATCACTGTGATGTAAATATGCCCTTCCAATCTTCATTCACAGTGTACAAAGACCTGGTTTATGTCACCTTTCTGTCTTAAAAATAAAAGAAAGTATGGTGTGTCTCCTAGAAAATATGAGAAAATAGATGTTTTCTCTTTTTTAAAAAAAATGACTT